>VDFB02261800.1:0-196586 GCA_007258455.2 Sequoia sempervirens | reverse complement strand
AGCTTAAGTAATTAAAGTAATAAGGGACCCAACAATTAATTAATGAATAATTAATCATTAGGTGATTATCCTAATTACTCCAACACCTCCCCTTTAGATCAACTTAGGGAGAAGCTAAAAACCCTGATGAAGAATACAATGATAGATGCATGAATGGGTCCCGACTACAAGGCTTGATGAGGTACCCATGTATAAACAAATGAAATCTCTCAAAACTAGAGAAAAGGAGAAAACCACATGGGAAAAACTCCTCTCCAAAAGAGAGAAAATGAAATAACTATACTAGTGAAACAAGGATAAAAGGAGGACTCAATGTGACCCCCCAAGGATTTCTTGTCACAAAAGTACAATAGATATCCCCTAGTAAGAGAGAGAAAATGAGGATATGAATCTCCCCATAAAGAAAGAGCTCACATGCCAATAATGAATACCTAAAACGAGAAAATGATACATTGCTTAGAAACAACATTTCTCCCCTTAGGAAAAAATAGATCCATTGGTGATTGGAGAATCCATTCCAAAAAGATGCAAGAATTAAGAATTCAAATCCTAATGATGCATGCTTTTGAAAAACGCTCAAGTGTCCACATGTCAGAAGGAGAGGATTTTAAGGAAGCTAAGGTAGCGGAACAAATTCCTACACTAATATTGAGAGGAGAATGATGCAAAATTTTTACAGATCTTTAACAATTACAGAAACTTAAATAGAAATAAACATAAATATCATGCATACCACAACATAGTGATTTACGTGGGGAAAACCCTTTTGGGAGAAAAACCCCACACTCCAAAAGCTGCCCAATATATTATTTAGAAATCACAAAGATTACAATATACTTGCAGAGCAAGCTTCTCATAGGAGTATCACCAACTAGAGATTTAGAGGTAACATAGCTGCTATCAGACTCTCAAAATACATCACAATACATAGTTGTAATATAATTCCCTCATAAAATAGGGTTACATTCTAGGGCAAGACAAACCAACAAAAATATTGATCGTCAGATATGAAACATAATGATGAATGGTCCAAATTTATAATAATAAAGTGTACATAAAATTTGGCTTTTGGGGGCATTGCCCCTTGGACCCCTAGGTGGGGGGATGATCCCCTCAGATCCCTCATGGGGGGGACCCCCTCGCACCCCTCGTTGTCATCGTATGAATAGTACCTTATGTATCAATAATATTTATGTAATTGCAAGGTTGAGACACATTTTCCCAACAGGGATGGCAATCTAAGAACTTGTGAATATAGATGTAGAACAAGCTCCAAATATGATGAGGATGATGGTCCAACATTGATGATGTGGATATCAAAAGAGAGGAGAAAATTTTTGTCAAATAAATCATCCAAATCTTAATATAAGACTCTACAAACAAGGATGATATGTATGTAAGATATGAATCTGAAGTAGTTATGTATGAAATATGATGGATGTATTGATACATTGAACCAATAGGGGCCAAGGATGTGCTGATGCAAAGCTAACCAGGAACAATAGGAGATGGAGATGGGGCCTCAATTTGAAGAGTGGGAATATGAAGACAAGTCTTTGAACCATCAAAACATGCAAGACTTGTGATATACTCAAGATGTTCTAAAGTGTCATCATCAAAGGGCAGAAAATATACATCTGTAAGAGGAATGAGAAAATCTATAGTAGGATCCTCTAGGAATGGAGAGATATGAAGACAATCTCACAAAGTTGAGTTCAAAGTGTGTGGGGACAATCAATGTCTGATACAACACATGTAGTGTCATGATCAACACTAGAAAAAATCACTCCTGCAACATGATAATTGATAATACCCCATGTTGATCCACTCCTTGGTGTGTTTGGTGTAGGTATGAGTCTATGTAAATAAGATAAAATATCAAGCCATCTAAAATGTGTTAGGATGTTGTTTCAACGAGACTCATAGTTATCCTTTTCTAAGATGACCACAAAAGGATGAACATAAAAACCAATGATACTTCTTTAAAAAAAATTAGAGACTGATAACTTCAGTACATGTAAAGTAGATCAAATGAAGTCATCTCACACAAACAGATCCTTTCTAGGTGCCAAGACACCCAAATAATTGGCATAAATGTGAAATCACAAAGAATTGAATAAAATGACCTATGGAAAATTTTGTAAAAGAGCATGCATAGATATGAAGAGATTTGAAATACCTTTCCAACACCATAAAAATTATGAAAATTGGATATATAGGTGAAAAATTATGAGCTCAAAAGTAAAAAATGATGATCTGACTTTAAATGAGAATAAAATGAATCAATAGAAAAATTTGATGATGGGACTTGCACTACTATAAAGTAGATGAAACCAAAATTTTGACAATATCTTGTTTGCCCAATTTTGACACCATATCCCAAAAAGAAAAAAATAACTCCTTTACAGAAAATGTGGACTAGGAGGTGGGTTGGCATGCGATCGTACGATGTTGACGTTGTAACAACCACTAAATTAATCACTAACAAACTAAGGAGAAATTAGTGAATAACATGAAGATAATGTAGATCTAATGTAGGAGTCAAATATTGACTAAAAAAATTAAAAAAATTTCACTACCGTTATCACAAGTCTATTTACAATACTTGTAGTATCTTTAAAACTCAAATCATTTATATGAAAATGTAGATACTCACTCTTTTTAAATAAAATTGATGACATATACAATAAATTTAATTATAGTAGCCCTGCTCTCCCATAACAAATTTAGAATTGTAAAAGACTATATATGCAAATAAGTAAATGTGTTAACACTTGTATCGCAAACCATCCTTCGCTCTTTCTTCTATAATCTAATGTATAAAGAGAGCATCATCAAGGTGATATCCACCCTACCACAAAGCATTAGCTTCCTTGTGCTACTCCACCAGAGAATCCTGACCCATCACAAAGGATCTAGCAATATGTAGCCAACATGCATGATGGAATCTAGTTCACTATGAGAATAGTTGTCAATTAGCATACCTATATGCTCATGCATCACATATCCAATACAATCAATATTTATAAACATATCATGAAGGATGACGTAAGTCCACCAAGGTAACACACTTGCATGGAAACAATGAAATTCAATGTTTACAATCTATAATGCCTCAATCATCTTATAATGATACTTAGGAATTCTATAAGATGGATAAAATAGTAACCATAAGACTAAGCCTACATTGGCATTAGTCAATAATGTAATTTCAAGATAATGACACTTATCATATAGTTCACCAAGAAGGCTACTCCATTTTCCACATGCCCCCTAAATCCACTCACTACTAGTGATTTAGGAACCAAAGGTCTTATTTCCTCATTGGTAATTTTGCAAGTTTAGAACCCTTCCCTAGGCTCCAATGAAAGGCTAACAAATAAATTCACTCATATTCATAATATTATACTCTTAAATAATGATATAAGCCATTAAATTTATATACTTACATTATATAAATCAGTTCATAATTTTCAATCTGCAGATTGCAACAAAAAAGACAGAGTTCAAACAGTCGTAACTTGTAGATTACTAAATCAAATTCAAAAATTTGATATGATTTGGAATGGTGGAAGAATGAAGAACAAAACCTAGAAATTGTTTTTCAAGGATCCCAACCATGTAAGAGCAGTTTGGCCTGCAATACAACTCACTAGATTCCCAGAACAACAGTATGATAACAAGATAGTCTTGTTATTTTAAAACTAATGCTTCAAGTTCTACTTGGAATCATGGAGGCAAAGGTTACAAAAATCTTATCAAATATAGTTCAACCCATTTGTTGGCCTATTACCACTTCTCACTTTAGTAGTGTCAAATTTCAAACTATTGAATCTCCCATATTGGAACTATAATATTGTAAAAGAGGTAAAACTAAAGAAAGTGAATTTTAGTTATGCACAAGAAGTAATAGCCATAAATGACATCACACAATGGTAAATGTATTTTATCATTATCATGTTGATTGATGACAAACCATCTAGACCTTTCTAAGAGGTTTATAGAGTAAGTCAACATACAACCTTCAATATAGTAATTATGGCTATCATATTTACATTGCTTATAAACAAAGTTCTTCACATAAGCATGTTAATAATATTATTTCTTGAAAGTTGTATGACTTCATCATCTATTAGTCCAAGCAAGATAATTCTTAAATACTATAGACAATATGCATATCAATCCAAAGGATTGTTTACAACATTACCATTGTTACATTCAATTGTGCACTTCAAGGGGTATTTAGTTTAAAACTTCATTGTTAGTACAAATCCTTGTTTACTATATTCATCATGATTCACTATTCGGTGAGATGACCATTGACATTGTTCTGCCCTCTCCCTATTCACTAACAATGTGTAGAAAATTTATATAATACTTAGCTTTAGAATACTATATGGTAGAGGTATATCTATTGTTGGGACAAATACAACAGGAAAATATGTAAAGAAAGCTGTAGCTTTTGCTTTACTCTTCACATGACAAAGTCATCCTTTGCTTTCAAAATTTCAACATGGCTTATATGTTCATATTTAAATCCTATATCTAATGCAACCATAGAAGAAATGAAATCCCATAATAACTTAGTTTGACATATGTAACACAGATAAAATATGGAAACTTAAAGGGTCTATGAAATGGTTGTAGCTAAAGAAAATTCATGCAACTCAAACACTCTTAGATTTGCATATTCAAATTGCTGATTTTTGTAACATGCCAGGGAATGGTAAACTAGTAAACCTCCAATGTGGCATCTTCCGACATATTCTCAAAGTGGCATAAAAAACAAAGATGATATAAGGAGTAAAAAGCATAGGTATTTGTTGGATATGAGTATTTTCCAGTTCCATATATCTCAAAGGTCTAATATACTAGGTATTACAATTATCTCCACCACACAACTGATATCTTTATTCGGCTGCAATCATAGATAAAATCACAGAACTTATACCTTCATATAACAAATGGTGGTATAATTCTATTAATTGAATGTGAAATAATCTTTGATAGAATCATAGAATAGGTCTAATACACATGTTTTAGAATAAAATGGAACTAAGCATGGCGAGTTACTTACCTCAAGATTCAATGTTGAATAGTTTTAAAGAATTATGATAGATTATGTAGAATACTTCTCAGCCTTTCGCCTGGCTGCCTAAGCCTCCTCTCCTCTCCCCCCTTTCTTTTTGTTTTGAAGAAGCCATTTTTGTATTTTTAACTTATTACATCTAGCAGCATAAAGCCAGATTCCACAACCTTTTCCCAGGTTTTTCCACAACAGTCTTGCTTGCAACATCATGGGAGGCCCCAACCAAGCACGTGGACAAGAGTGCTTTCCTCTTATTTTGGTTTTATACTTTCATTTAAAAATAATAAAACATGAATAGTGCAATGCAATGTTAATCATTAATAATATCAATCATATATATATATTTTTATTTTCTATAATAATTTTAATATTAACTATAATGTTATTTCTTTGATAATAATTTTACTATCTTATTATAATAATGATTAAATAAAATATTTTTTGCATTATTATGTCAATTCTCATTTAGTTTGCAACTCATTTTGATGGAATGCCAAAATACAATTTATATATCAACTGACGTCATACTCTTGTGCTAGGTTTGGCCCATGATTTAATACCGATACAAGCTTTCTAGATTATTAATTTTCATAGATTTCAATAAAGAGATTTTATTCTCATATAATTGTATACAAGAACCATTCATAAAATAATACAATTATTATAAGAACTTGAAATTTCTAACCTTAATTACACACGCATATGCAACCTAACTACATGAGTCTAAATGCATGTGTGTGATTCCATCATGATAGGTTACCTCCACCTGCTAGAACCATTTCAATGATACTCTCTCTCCAATATGAGAAAATGTCAATAGTTCATGATGCATTTATGAAATAGAACACATATTTAATCATCATCATCATCATGATAATCATTCTTAATTACCCTTCAAGTAATAATTAACATAACCAAATTGTCTTTCCTAATTACTTGATATTAAGCAATTATTATAGTAATTAAGTGATTAAGATAAACTAATTAAATGGGATGTGATAGACATCACATTGAGATTAGCAAAAATTCACTGAATATTCCCCTCGACGATAAAAAGTGTTGATTTGCTTGAAAATTGCAATTCCCTGAAATATGGTATTGGAATTTTTGTGCATGTGTTGGAATATGTAAATTTAAACAAACTATTTTGTTTATTGTCTTTGTTGCATGAAAATTTTTAGATGCCATCGAGAATTTTTGGGTTGTCAGATTATGTTGTGCCCTTGCTGATATATTTTGTGCTTAGTGTTGCTAGTGTAAATAGATGTCAGGTGGTGCTTAGGTTGTTGGGAAGTCTTAAAACTTGTAGCTAAGAAAGTTACCGACAAAAGGAGTGGACCTTCTTGGGTTAGAATTGAATTGCCACTGGGTTTGATGTGTATGTTGAGTGCAAAGTTTTAAAAACTGTGACAACCATTTTTTTGCTTTATATTTTGCAATTTTTTGATAAGATTTTTTTTATTTTTTGAAAATAAGTAAATAAAATAAGATTTTTTTTTTCAAACCCAAATGAACCTGTCAAATCACTTGTACAATAATTAATACATCAGGGTTGTATGGATTTTTTTTGGAGGTCCTTGATACAAAACATTATGTTTTTTTTTTGTAGTTGCTCCAAATTTGATGAAACGACATGCGATCTTAAGGTTTTTGGCCCTTTTAGACTCAATGTTGATGCCCATTTGGCTCCAAGATGACCTGATTTTTTCCTTAAGACTAGATCTCTCAAAAAATTAGATAGTAAGTCATAGATCTGGAGCTCTGATACCATATTAGGTTGATAGTGAACCCCACAAAACAACTAATTTGATATGTAACCAAGAGAGAATAATTGATCCACAAGCATGTGATATGCCTTTTGTATTGAATAAATGAATGTGAATGTAATACAAAGTGCAATAATAAATAACTATAAAAGTAAAAGTGAAAACCCTAGATGAGGATTTGATTAGATTGTGATAAGTGTACTAATCCTATGCAATGAGACAACTTGACCTATAAATAGCCCAATCTAATAATAACAAAATACTCCTAAGTTTAGCTTAAGTAATTAAAGTAATAAAGAGCCTAATAATTAATTAATGGCCAATTAATTATTAGGTGATTATCCTAATTAATCCAACAAGATCAAATATAAGACTTCCACTCAAATGAAGATTAATATTAATCAATCGTTTCCTTCCTATAGGTTCCCTCAAGCTTGCAAGGCCAAGGAATCACAAAAGAATAAATACCTTGAACCTCATTCACTATAGAATCACCACATGCAACATCATAGAGCCATTGTAGCTCCAATATTAGTCGCAAGGAGAAATAACTAGTACACACCTTCCAATATCCTATGATTTCCATAATCAAATGTTTAATATAGATTGATACAGACACATACTAATGTTCCCTTAAATTGAAAATAAACATAGTTAATTTCCCACCATCAATCCTTAAAGGAAGATTAGTGTAGCTTTTAAATCTAAGAAAAATATGATAATATAACATGAAAATTAACACTTTAAGAACATGAAAGAAGAAGATAATGGATGAAAGAGAAGAGATGCCAATATACATGGGGGAAAACCTTTAAAAATGCCACACTCTAAGGCATCAAACCAATGTATTGATTTGCAACAAAAGATATGTTACAATAAACTTGTGAGCTCAAAGCCTTAATGTGGAGATTTACATCTTAATCTTCTAGAAAAAAGCTAACAACATAACCCTACATAAAAAACTCCTCAAATATCTCAACCCAAGCACCTAAACAAATATCCAAATATCGACAAGAAACCACAAATGGTTTTAAACAAACTATTTGCCAATACAAGAAGTATGGAATCCAAATTTCCATGACGCAAATTCTAATGCATAGGCTAAGTTTGGGCTTCCAAACTAATATTAGTATATTCCTTACAATTGTAAGATGCTGGACCATAAGTTGTCATAGTCAACCCACCAACTTAGGCACTTAACCTACTTTGGAAAGATGCTTATGACATACACCATAAACTATCAAAATGTTGGTCAGGATTGCCAATTCATAATTAGTAACTCCCTATAATCATGTTATTATGTGTCATAAGAATTTTTAATAAGATCCCACCTAATTAGGCACTCCATATCTGCTATAAATGAACCTCTTGATGATATTTTATAACATCCCAAAAAATGTTGACATGTGGCAAATAGTACCACCTAAAAATCCAATGCCCCATTATGCTAAGCACAATTATTAAATAAAATAAAATATGACAATGTCCAAATATCTCTAGGAAAATGATAAATACTACATAAATAATTATAGGAACTTGCAAAGATTGAGACACCTTAATTCCCAATAGCATGGAGGTAGAGATCAATATGAGTGAATTTTCTAAAAACATGGCAAGCTAGGAAACCATTTAGTTTCCTAATAAGAATAACATCTAAGATGGGGAGTTTCTAGTTGGTTTCAAGTTCTTTGGTAAACTTGATGCACTCAAAAATGTTATTGAGGTGAGAATGGGAATCTTCTAATTTCTCAAGGGTATGAAACTAACATATGTTGGTGTCCTCCACATAATGTTTCCACCATTTCATTTTGAAGGGGAATGAATTGAGGGGTAAGTGAAAGAAGTTGGGTCCATGAAGAGGGGAAGTTTTGGAAAAAAAAATATCGAAAGGAATAGGTACTCGTTTAGCAAGGGGATCTTGAGCCTTAGATTGGATCTCGTTCCTAAATGGGTACCCATTTTAAAGCAGGCAACTATTCTAGAAATAATTAAAATCCCAACCCACTTTTTGATTTAGTTCTATGCTCAGGAAAGGTTTGGTAACCCAACCTTTAGCCTTTGACCTACAACTAAAAAACTAAGGCAATGCCAATAGAAATATTTGAATTTAGCAATATAGCTAATTAATAACAAATATAGATGTAAGTAAGATTTAGCAATTTTTACATTAAATTTTTACATTAAGATTTCTTGATTAGCTAATGGTTTTTTTTAGAATCGGTTCATGAAATTAAAACCATTATAGATAATGATTTCTAGTTTCTAAATATACAATTTTTTTATGATTGGATTATGTTTTCTATTTTTAATTAATTTCTAAGCAAATTGGTCCATAAACTTGAAATATCAGGGCTTTTAGTTTTTTAATAACTTTTTATCTACTAATTTTTATGTAAAAAACATTATATGACATCAATATTCAAACAATTCTCTACATAAAAAAAAAAAAATATTAGTTTAGGTCAAATTATGGTGTCCATACAATTTCAAAAACAACAATTAGGGTCAATAAAAAATATATTAAAAAAAAAATATAAAAACATATCCTCATCAATCCTCAGGTTGTTACACATCTTTCCTCAAAATGGTTTTGAAAAATACTTTTATTTAGGTCAAATTATGGTGTCCATACATGTGCATGGTTTGGTCCTAAAAAAGTGACTTTTAAAAGTGGTTTTTATACATGTATATTAAAAATTAATTGTATCATCTAGGTATTTGAAAAAATTACATATTTGTAAAATGGACTCAAAATACTAAATTTAATTCGGCCCATTAAGGGGCCTAGCAGGGTTAAACCAACTACAAATGTTTCTGAAGTGGTGAAATGGGAAAAACCATTGGAAGGGTGGTGGCAAACTAACTTCGATGGGGCATCAAAAGGAAACCCAGGTCCATTAGGGGTAGGATTCATCATTAGAGATTGGAAAGGAGATGTTTTAGCATTGGGAGCAAAGAAGTTGGAGGAAGGGACAAATAATGCAGCAGAAGCTTTAGCAACTTTAACGACGATTAAACTTGGCAAGAGTTTGGGAGCATCAAAAATTCATTTAGAGGGGGACTCATTAATAATTGTTCAAGCTGTTATGAAGGGAACAATAAATGCATGGCACCTTCACAATGTAATTGAGAAAATAAGAGAATGCTTATCTTCATGTGAAAAATTTGCAGTAAGCCACATTAAAAGATTGGGGAACGTTGAAGCTAATGTAATTTCTAAATGGGCCTTAACTTTTAGGGAAGTTGATGAATTAAAAGTGGAGGATCTAAGGAATGTGAATCTGGCAGAATGAATGAAGGAATGGAGAGTACGCTGCATTTAATAGATAAGATAGGGGATTGGTTTGAAGTAGATTTGAAAAGATGGGCGAAACAATGGGAAGGTTGGCGGTGGTAACAAAGGACGGGAAGCATTAAATTCAGAGTGAAGTAATCAAGAAGTTATTATTTTCATCCCTCGGTCTCCATGATCTCAGTTGTGTTAGGTGTGGGTGAGAGAAATCTGAGAAGGAGAAATTGCGGTGAAGGCATTCTTGAAATAGGGCACAAATGGAGGAAAAATTTACCTTTCTCTCTACGAGGAAACTCAGTCTGTTTTATGGGAATGCATCAAAGAAGAGGTTAATGAAATTGTTTCTCATTAATGATGAAAGGCTAGTGAAATGCGTAAGGATGATTTTGGGTAGGGACTTTGGGATTCTGAGGCATCGTTACATGATAAACATGGACGTGTACTCCTTGATGGCTGCATAGGGTTTTGATCTCAGAGAATCAATAGAAATAGTTAAAGAAGTGATGGAAATGCTGGTGCACCCAAATTTCTTGGTGGGGCTGGATTCAATTTTAGAATGGGATATCCCGGGTGTGGGGTTAGACATTAATGAACCAATACAGATTGAAGATTTTGAAGATTCAGTGGGTTTTACTTGTAGAAATTCAAATTATCTTGATTGATATCATGCACTTGATCTTGATTTACTAACATCAATTCTTCCTGAATCACTTCTTTACTAACCAATTAATTGAATAATCCTGATTTAATTAATTCATCGGGATTCCTCTTTTAATTAAATAAATCAACTTTATTTGATTAAATCATAATTCCTCTTTGGTTAAATAAATCAATTTTATCTAATCAAATCCTAATGTTCCTCTTCTGATTAAATAAATCATTTTATTTAATTCATCTCTTTTAAATTGAATAAACTAACCTTTATTTGATTTAAATCTAATTTTCTTCATTTAATTGAATAAATCAAACTTTATTTAATTAAAATACTAATGTTCATTATTCCTCTCATTTCGATTTAAATGAATCTAAAATCTAAATCAAATGTCATATCAACTAATTTCATCTAAAGTTAATTAAATCCTGATTAACTCTAACTCTAATCTTCAAATCCTCTAGCTTTTGCAACTTGCTCAAGTAAATCAATTTATTTGATTTATTAATTCTTCTATTTCCATTCAAAAATGGCATCTCTTTGGACTATTCCCTCAATTTGAAATCTCCCTCCCAAAAGGACTTGTCCTCCAACATGGCATTTATAGCTCTTACATGTCCATTTTCTTGAGCCAAGTGGCATTAACTCATCTTTCAACTCTTCCTCCACAAGCCATCTTTTGAATTTCAAATTCCACCTAATTGCATTAATTTGCACATTGATCAAAATGTGCTCCACCTCTCTTCAATAGCATGTTGACAAGTGACACAATGCCATTGGTCTATCTTTAATCCCACATCCTTCATGTTTCTCACTTCTCCATCCTTCATTCCTATAAATGGAGGACTCCTCTATTGATTTTGGATCCACAACTTTATGCAAGATTATGATCTACAAATTTAGAGCAAGTTCATCCACCATTTTCATAGTTTTTCATCAATCTTAGCTAGGTTATTGGAAAATTTCATCAAAGAGCACACAATCATCATCAAGATCATCAAAGCTTTGCAAGGAATTGGGAAAGGGCTTCTTTCCATATCAAAGAAGCACCAATTCCCCCATGGGATGCTGGTTTGAATGTTTTGAACAAGATTTAGTAGCTTTCATTTGATTAATTTTGCTTTATTTCTCGTTCTTGGAGTTTGAATTAATTGCATGGGGAATGTTTGTTTTAGATTTGTTTATTGACGAACATTGGATTGTTTGATCATGTTTGAGCAGGTCTAGACCAACCATTCACAGTATTCCTTTCATTTGTTGGCTAGAGGGGAAGTTCAAAGCATGGTGCAGGGAAGAAGCGTGACATGGCTGGAAGGATTTAAAACTGTTCATGGAGTTGATGAAGGTTGAAGCCATAATTGAAGAGGTGAAGGCTGAAGTGGAGATGATGGGAAAAGTGGAGGAAAACCAACATAATCCAAAGGTGAAAGCAAAGAGCAAGGCCGAGGAGGAACCGGGTAGTGCAAAGTGAAGAAAAATACTTTCTCTGTTTTGTGTTCGAAGTTTACTTTTATTTCTTAAGCTAGAATTAGAAGGTCGCTAGACTGTATAGGGAATGAAATGGGTGTTTTATGTTTAGGGTTTAAAAACTATTTAAGGTTCATGGTGTTTTTTGAAGGTTAGCCTAGATTTTGTAAATGCTGGCAGTACAAGGGTAGAGGAAGTTTTTATTTTTGAATGTTAAAGTGCCTTAGGGATGAGCAATCTAGTTTTTGATGGTTTTTGGTTTGAAGATGAAAATATGAACTTATGTAATTTTGTTTTTTCAGCAATACAATTATACTCCTACTGCCGACCAAAAAAAAATACTAAATTTAATATTACTAATTTTTTAAAGATTCAATGTGTAAGTGCTTCAAATTTTCAGTTAAAGTGTGACAAATTCTAAAAATTAGGAAAAACACCACCCAACTTGTATGACCCATGAGGGATAACAATACTCTATGAAAATGTTGGTAGTACTAGCATACATATATTAATTATTAATATATATATATAAATAAATACGCTGAGAGTTATTATTATCAAGGCACCTATTTTCATCATTTTTTCTCAGTGCACTAAGTGCCTCGAAAAGGATAACTCTCGACGTATTTTATATATATTAATAATTAATATATGTATACTAGTTAACATTCATTTCAAAAATAATATATATGATTTCATTATATTTTTCATCATTGTTTATTTCAATTCCCATATATAAGGCTACACATTAAAATTAAGTGGAATTTGTCCCCAAACTTACAATGTAATATTTTTGTTAAGGGTAGTTCTGTAAGTACTTGATTTTAGGTTTTATAAAGATTAACTTAAAATCATACAAACTTGTATATAGGAAAACATAACATCAACATCAACCATTTGCATTTAATTAGAACACACATACTTTTAATTTGTTAATAAAAATTAAATAAATGAATGCACTCGTAATAATTGTTGAATAATATTTGTATAATTATGAAAATAATTATTACAAATTCAGTTACAATAACATACTTTTTTCTTCAACACATTCTAATAAATAATAATGCTTATGTTTAATAAATAATTAGTAGTTTTTTAACTCTTGTTAAATAGCTACCTTAAAAAATGCTTACATCTTCATTAACATTCATTTCAAAAGTAATATATATGATTTCATTATATTTTTCATCATTGTTTATTTCAATACCCATATATAAGGCTACACAATAAAATTTAGTGGAATTCCTCCCCAAACTTATAATTTAATGTTTTGATTAATAGTAGCTTTGTAAGTATCTGATTTTAGATTTTATAAAGATGAACTTAAAATCATACCAAATTGTATATAACAAAACATAGCATCAACATCAACCATTTTCATTTAATTAGAACACAAACACTTTCAATTTGTTAAAAAAAAGTGTTTCACTTAGTTAAACGTTTATGCAATGGTAATAAATTTTAAACAATATTCAAAAAATAGTGGAACAATCTTACAACTTATGTATTATTATCAATTCATAAATTTTAATAAATCATCAAATTTACTATTAAAAACAACTAAGAACAATATAAAGGCAAAAAACACATCAACTAACTTAGACATATCCACTGAGTTTATTTGAAATGTTTGAAAACATTGTTAACAAGATATACATTCAAGCATTTGAATGTAAGGAAGCCTAGAGCTTAGCAATTGTATCTAATAAAGCTTTGCTTTCAAATGAATAATCAATTTATTTTTATTTTTATGATAGTGCACTTAATTCTTTGTTCATCATTATAAGTCTCTCTTTTCACTTTAAGTTTAAATATGTATTTGTTGAAAATGACCTTTTGTATAATGTGTCCAAACTTAACATCATCTTGTTCTTCATGCTTCAAAATGTTCAATTCTTTTTTCATAACACCCATAATTTCTTTTTCCACTTCTTTAAAAGCAGTAATCCAAGTGAAAGTAGTATGGTCTTGCACTTTGCATTGAAGTATATATCTATAATCACATCCAGGGAAAATTTTTATCACATCTTCCACAATACCAATTACCATTTCCATTAGTGTTCACATTCTTTTTGCATTGCCTACCTCTAATTTTCAAGGGGCAAGCTGTATAACAAAAAATGTCTACCTTTATGAAAGATAAGGTAGCTTTTATCGCTATCCAATAAGGTTTATCAAATTTACCAAGTTCCTCATCCTCTATTTGTGTGATACTTTTTAACATTTTATCTTCTCTTGCAGATGAGATTTCCTTTGTAACAGAATGAGAATTAAGATTCTTCCCTTTTGTATCAAACCAAAATATCAATCGTTGTGACTCTGGAAGATCTGGAGTTATAAGAAGTTGGGTTGTAGTAATTGTTCCCATAGATTTTCCACCAAAATCACTAATTCGTTCGACCTTTATAGCAAGAATGGGGAAAGTTCCTAAATCACACATTTCTTGGAGTTGTTGGCCTTCCTTATTACAAAAACCACCTCACATTGTTAATTCCACCATAAAACCTGACATGTCTTCTAGTTGAAGGGTTCTTTTTTGAGTTTGTGTGGCATTCTTTTTGAATATTGTGTTTGGTGTGTCAATTGACAAAACAACACCAATGATATCAACCATAGAATTGCTTTTCATGTTCTCAATTTCACTTATTGGTGTAAAATGGAATTTTTGTTTTGGTATAAAGCTATCCTCTTCCAAACACAACTCAACTATTGAATTACTTTCTAATAAAATTTCCCATTCATTCTTTAAATGGTTGAAATTCTTTTGTGCAGGTTTGAGTCTCCCTTTTGAGATGATAAACACTTTCCTAGTTTCTATGTGATCATAAAACATGTTACTTTTATTTCACCACCATCTGAATCAACCAAGTCAAAATTGAAAACTTTTCCATCTCCTTTTGCATTATTAAAATGACGAAGTTGTCCCTTTGTAGTGACTCTCGCCTTTATTGACCATCTATTCTGGTACGGATTCAGTGCTGCAATAAGAATGATTCTTGTAGGAGGTTCATTTTTTCTAGCAATTGGGTGATCATATGGATTGTTGATAGGATTCATGCCTGAGTCATCATAATATAAGAAAAATATTATTCAATAGAATTTGAACATGCCCACAAAAATGGAAGAGAATAAAGTTTGCATAAATTTAAACAATTTAACCATTTCTATAAGAGAAAACAAACATTAAAATAATAAAAAGTACATGACAAAAGATAACTATTGTGATTATACACTATTTAAAATAGTGGAACAGTTGTACAATTTGTGTTATTTTAAAAAGCACCTTATATCCAAATGTATGCAAAGCAATTCAATACATAATTTAACACAACTTATTTACTTCTTGATCAAATAAATAGCTAATATATGATAGTAGGCATTCTTCAATTAGACTTAAAATATGATGTATAAATGATACAAAATTAGTATTTGATGACCTACAACAATATTATTTCTCTACACATTATCCAAGTACACCTAAAAATAATCATAAAGATACATATAATCATATCATTAAAATCATAAAACTAATATCAAACACAAAAATAGAAAAAATCCACTATATGAAAAAACTAAAAACCCTATAATCAATTACAATTTTAAGAATAAAAATATTCGACATCAAACTCTTATTAAAATAAGAATATTAAAAAAATAAAAAAAATATTAAATAATACTTATAGATAAGTATAATATAATTTTTTTAAACACTATAAATTAACAACATTCTAAATACAAATTAAATTTAACAAATGCTAGTGGCTTTAATCTACGCCTCCACATTTTGCATATGTCTATAACTAGCTATTGCACCTTAGTGTGCAATGGGTACGCCGAAGAAGTGTGGAAGATCAATTAGGATAAATTTTGTTGTATTTTTTGCATATATTTATAGGCCATTTAATCTATATTATTGTTACCAGATTTTTTGCCTATGGCTCAATCAGGTAGAAGCTTTTTGCTAGAAAGAAGGAAATGGTACATTTGTCTTAACCTTCTATGTTACATTCAGTCATACAAATGAAATAAATTTACAGGATCATAAGAGTGCAAAAGTATTACATTTATACAGGTGAATGAAGCATAAAAGATTTCACAATCTTTCTGAAATGTAATCTTTATTGAATGTAATTTGATAATTTTGTCCCACACAATGAAGCGGTGAGACTAACTTACTCATTTGATACAAATAGAAACCAAAACATCCATAAATGAGTAAATGCTAGAAACTAAACATGTTTAGAAGGTAACCAGTCATTGCCTGAATGACTGGTACTGAAACTGGATCTGCTCTTTTTTGTCTTGCCTTGCTCCTTGTAGTTCCTTGATCCCTAATTATTGACATCTAGTTTCTTGCATTAAGTAAAGAGATCAATTAGAACATTAAGTTCTAAGCAATGGAAGGTTATGCCCTGAACATGCACATTCACCCATTCATACTTACATTGTTTCCTACATCCATCAAATGTAAAAATTCTGTCATAAGTGTCCATGAAGGCCACAATAAAGGAAAATTGCATCAAGTACATATTTTTTCCTAACTTGTTTGCTTCATGTGTAGCTACAGGTGCAATCATTTATTTGATTCAAAATGAGTGGTGTCAATGTGGCTCCCATGAGGGTTGAGCCCAACTCATGTCATGAAGTTTATATTCTTTCTATAAACATCTAAGGACAATTCCTCTTCGTTGTTCTTAGTGAATTTTGGACATTGGTTCATTGTTTCAACATTACTTGCAAGGATCATGTGATTCAATCCCCGTGTGTTATTCAAGCCTCTGTCATACAGACATTATTTTGAAAATATATGCACATTCTAGTCTGGGACATCAATACATTATTTTCCTAGTTGCTGTATCATGAAAGTGTAAAGAGTAATCATAAGCCACAATAAGTAGTTTAACACATGATGCAACTGAAGGTTTGATGAAAGCAAGTAATAAATGTTAGTAAATGACATTATCAGGGGTTGTTAGTGAAAATAGCTTGCTTCAACTTTAGAAAATGGAAAGGATACAGACTGGGAATTTGTTTCAGCCATTCCTCATGAAATCTTATTTTTACTTTGTCTATGCACAGTCTTATCATAGTAAAAGTAATTATATCAATAGCTGGAATGTGTAACATGTGTAAAGTCCTATGCTTTTCCAAGTGGTGTAACAGTTGATACCATGGTGTATGTGAATGCGAATAATAGGGTAAAAAGAAAAAAAGCAGATTATGACGCTGCCGGTCAAAGGCATATAGCCATGAGATTCGTCAGTGTTGGGGTAAGCCATAATCAATTTTTGAGGGAGCTTAGCCTGCAAGCAAGAGAGACTTTTGAGTCTCTACGATTTTTTTCAAGGAGAAGAAACACAAGTATGGAGGTGTTCAAGTCATTATGAGGATATCCAAGCTAATAACATAAAAGTTATGAGGAGAGGAATTGGGCCATGACTTTCACAATGTAACCATTACCTGTAAAGCAGAGAACTTGAAAACCTCTATCAGAAATAAGAGAAATGCAATGTATTTACAAGTCAAAATTTGGAGAATACTTAGAATAGCAACAAGGTTTTAATATTTTTTCTGAAGAGAGTTCATGAAGAAAAGCATGAGGAGTTACACTAACACAACATAAATAACGATAAGGGAAAATCCCTTAATGTTAAACTCCATAGAATCCAAGGGGACCTTTTTCTTTATCCTTCAGAAAATAATGAATACTAATGCTGGTGAATATATGGTTTTTGTCCCACACCAAAAACAAAGCTTCAATCAGACAGAGGAGGCCGACTCAGTAGTAATATATGGGGTTTTCCAAACCCTTGAGGATTGAGTAAAATATATAAAAAAAGAGCTTACAACCGTAAAATATTTATGGAAAATGAAGTATGATTACGACCATAAGGGGAGAAAGGGATACCCATATTTTTTATAGTTATCAGAAAGAGATGTAACAGTGGCCATGCTTGAGTAAAACAAATTGGAGTTCCAAAGCTTCAAATAGAAACAAGATCTCGAGCAAATATGGGGATTCAAAGGTGAAGAGCTTACTTTTCTTTTTGCAAGAAATGACCTTTTGAAATCCTTAGAAGTGCGCCATTGAAGCCTCTCAGGGAAATCTCTTTTAGTGGTTCCATAAACCCCAGTCAGGGCGGTATAGCCTCAATAGTTGAAATGGAAAATACACAGAAAAGAGTGAGAAATCTGTGTAAAGCAAGACTAAACACAAAATGTACAAAAATGTGGAACTAAATAGGTGTATTTACCCAACTCACTCCGTTGAAAATAAATCGGGTCCATGGGTGGGACTCTATTATGCTCTAGACTGAAACTGTGGCCATGGACGAGTTTCCTTCTTGGCGGCCAGATACAGAGGGAAACAAAGAAAACATGAAAGCACATACAGATGAATGAGAAAATTCTTAGGCCTCGACTTATATGTCATATAACTTTCAAAATGATAGGAGAACCCCGCTTTTGTGACAAAGAAAATAAACTTACCTCATTCAAGGTCTTTAGAGTTTGCAATTTTGGCGTGGAATTTAGAGGTTCTCATTCTTAACTTCGACTGGGGTTTCATGGTGACGGTGCAGTGTTTACTTCTTCTAGAAGTTTCTTGCAATGAGAATGCCTTTTCCCTCATTTTCATTTTAGGGTTAAAACCCTAGGTTTGCATGACCGATGAGTTTGTTTTTTGCTCTTTTCATTATTAAAAAATCAAATAATAAAGAAATGACTACGCATTTTTATGCTTTTGAAAAGTTATTTTTCTTTCGTGATAGAGCTTTTTGTGACTTTTGCATAATTTTATTGTAAATGCTAAGTCTAAAGATGTTTTATAAATCTTTCTAACTTAGTATTCTCAAATGCAAAGGAATAGGGAACATGTGCTTTATTCAAGTCATGTGTGGAGGGTGATTTCTTTTTAGTTAGCCAACTTGGAGAGTATTTAGGAAGGTTGGAAGAAGTTTTCCAACACTAGGAGGGAATATTGGAGCTTTTTATTGCTTCTTGTTACTTTGGAGAGAATATAGGCATTATTAATTATGCCTTCATGTTGGTTATGGTCTTGCATGACATTTTCAACTGATTCAAACTCTTGTTAAGGGAATTTAGAACCTAGATTTTAGGCATGTTAGTTGCATTCGACCCAAGGCCTTCTAGAGCCTTGTTTTGTGGAGGCAACTTAGGGGATGAGTTACTTAGTCATTCTATGAATCATTTTGTGAGTTAGTTCTTGATATGCAGATAGAGACTTTTGTGACTGGAGAGTCCTTTGTCAAACTTTTTTGCATGTTTTTGTGACGCTTGGGATATGGAATAAAGTGAAAACCTTGGCTATTTCTGGTGATCAACTCTTGCCTTTTTGTTCTTGTAGCTTAGTGTATGTTTTGATTGATCGAATTTTATGTGAGGATTATCTATTTTCCTTACAATTTTGTCTCATGTATCATACCTTCACTGTGATTAGTGTGTTTATTCAGGTTATTAACTGTGTTTACAAGATACAAACTTCTTTATAATCATAAAGTCCTTCTTCCATTTATAAGTTGTAGTATTGAACCTCTTAGTAAAGTATTTATGAATGAATACATTGTAACAAGATGAGAAATTTAGCTTTAACCAGTTTTAGTTGAGTGTAAAGTTCTTAGTTCCATTGACCCTCATTGCTTTGGTTTATCACCCCAGAATTTTCATTTTCATCATTTCATTTTCAGTAATCTTTCTTCATTTTCCTCCTCAAGAATAGTAGTTTAGGTGATACCACTAGCGACGAAGCCAACCTTTTCTGAAGGTTTTGTCTTATTCAAATTTTCATATTTTAAAGAGATCATTCCCACGTTACACTGGATTGTTGAATTTCACATTGAACAGTGTGCAAAATCCATGTGTTAACAGTTTTGGCACACCTGGTGGGACACGTCCCTTAATGCTTTACACTGGTTTGATGTGCAGTCAGTGTTTATCAGACCTTTCTAGAGGTTATGTCAGCACATTTGGCGACTCCGTTGAGCTGAAATTATAACAGAGCCAGTGCTGTTGCAACATATGAGAAAAGTACAAACTAGAAGTGCAATTTTTTTTGAGTTTCTACAGCTTTCACCACCCAAAAGGCGGGGCAGGACATTGAAGAGAAACCCCCCAATAAAAAGAGTTCAACCAACACTACCTAGTGTAATACCTAAATCTCTCTTCTCACCACCTAGAAGGAGAGGCAGACCATCTAACTAGCAAGCTCATTCTGCTTCACCAAGTTGCAGAGTAGTAAGGTCACCTTTCGATAGTCCAAGGAAGATTTCTTTTTCCGTTTCTACAAGCTTTGCAGCGTGTTCTTCATCAAGTTCTGCTGCTGCAGCGACAATAGCTATGGTTTTCACACATTTGAATCCACCTCAGCCACCTCCGATGGCTAGGAATCAACCCTTCATGCCATTTAATGGAGGTAGTCCATTAAATTTGGCACAACACAATGACATCCCAATGACAGCCCTCAAAAGTTTTCCAATTTTCACTGGGGAAGAACATACTACCCCGATTGAACATATACGAGATGTGGCTTCATTATGCAGAGTTCATCACATAACTCAGGAAGATGTGGCTGTAAGATTGCTTGCTGCATCACTGAAAGGAAAAGCATTGCAATGGTATAGGGGTTTAGCAGTGGGCTCAATCGTAACTTGGGACAAATTTGGAGATAAGTTACATAAACAGTTTCAAGATAAGTCTGATAGCTTGTCCTTGGTAGAACAACTTACAACTATAAAGAGGGCCCCTCAGGAGCAAATGATGGATTTCAATTTACGTTTTCAAAGAACCTGGGATAGGATTCCTGCTACGGTGCAGCCTTCTCCTGAATATGCCTTCTTATATTATCTTAGAGCTATAAATAGCGATATATCAGTTTTAATATAGTCAATGGGAGGGGTGTCTTTTCTGGATGCTTATGAAGTAGTAATAAGAGTTGAAAACAACCTAATTCAAGCTGGTAAACTTGCTCCTAGGCCACCGATGCCTATATTTATAGATATTCACTCAAATATCCCTTTGCAGATACCACCTTTTGCACCTTTACCACCTGTTCCAACAGTATTAGTTGCTGTTCCAACTGCTGTAACACAAGAAACTACTGTTTCAAGTTCTTCAAATGAGCTACAGGAGATCAAAAGTTTATTACAGACTTTTGGTAACAAGCTGGTGAGCTTGGAAAAGCAACAATCATATAACAGGCCTTATCAACAACAAAATTTAGGTCAACAACAACAATATCAAGGTAATAGGTAGCAATATCAAGGAAATTACCAAGGCCCAAGGAAAAATGTGAACACAAGACCCTTTCAGGCTTATGCTCCAGCACATGTTATTGCAACTAAGGACCTTGTTCCTGTTCAAAACAACTTAGCAACAGATTATGAGTGGTGCTACCCTTGTAACCAACCTCACAATCAAGCCACCTGTTCAAATGGGCTCATAAATCAAGCACTAATGGTGCAAAGCGTTGCAGGCTTACAACATAACCTACCTAATGATGGAACTCCACAATAGCAGGAGCGGTTTACAAATGAAGCCACTCTTTTAAACTGGCATGGACAAGAGTTTTGTGGAATTAATGTTGATGATTCAGTTGCAACAAACACGAGAGCGAAAAAAAGAGCTTTCGAGCTTGAGCAAACAGTTGACAAAGGAAAGGCTGCAACTGTTGAACCTTCCACGTCACAAGTACCAAATATTTTGTGAAGAAACCCTCAAGGAGCTACCAAGGAGCAACTACACTTGCAAACTGATTCTGCTAGTGTGAAGACCCATCAAAAGGTAAGCATGACTGTGCCTTTTAATATCATTGATAACATGAAAAAAATGAACGTAACCATGTCCATGTGGGACTCTTTAGCTATCCCTGGTCAAAAAGACATGTTATAGTTAGCCTTATCAGGTTTGAAGGTGGCTGATGAGCCATCAGTTAGGCAAGATAAGTCTATTTTGACAAATGCTCCTCAGGATAGCAATCAATAGCCAAGCAATGAAGTGGGTAATGATGTAAAACCTCCTCCGTTTTATGTTTCTTTGATTATAAATGGAAAATTGGTCCACAATTGCATGGTAGATAGTGGAGCTAGTAGTTCTGTGATGCCAAAATAAATTGCTGATAGGCTTGGTATTAAGTATCAACCATTAGAAAAAGGTGTTGTCCAATTAGATGGAACATCTGTTAATACCATATGAGTTGTTATTAAGGGTCTAGATCTTACACTTCATGCTTGCCCAAATTTTTTAGTGCCCCAAGATATATGTGTGATTGATCTACCTCCTTTCTTTTCTTTGTGTCTCTCACGAGACTTTACAGCTAAGATAGGAGGTTATCTATCAGCATATTGGTCACACATGATGTTTAAAACAAGGTATGGGACTAAGGTTTCAGTCCCTAGGAGTCATAATCAACATGCAAACAAATTGGCTACAATTGGTGCACAATTTGACATTCCTAATGAGATAAGAAAAGAAAAAGTACAACCACACATTAAGGTAATTGTCAGGCCATCTATTCCAGATAACAATATTAATTGGCAAGTCTTTGAAAGCAATGAGCAGATTCTAAGCTTTCTACTTGAGGAAGACCAGTTTTATATTGTAAATCAGGAAAAGCTGAAACAACAATATGAGGACCAAATTATCCAACTGAAAACAAATAAGTTGCCCAGTGGTTTGGTTACTTTAGAATCCATTTTCAATACTGATGATCAATTGAAAAGGGGTAAAACCAGCATTCAGATTAAGGAGGAGCATTACGAAGAGTTGGAGATCTTTAAAGGTAAGCTTCTTAAGATTGGAAAAAATTATTCTGAGTCAGATAAACAGGTTTTCATTACTTTATGTCAAGAGTTTCAGGATATTTTTGCTTGGGACTATTCTGATTTGAGAGGTTTTGATCCTAAGATTTCTCAACACACAATAGAACTAGAACCCAATGCTAAGCCTGTTAGGCAAAAGCAGAGACCTTTGAATCCTAAGCTGGAACCTTTAATGATTAAGGAATTGACTAAGTTAGTTGAAGGGGGTATTGTATTTCCAATTAAGCACACTTCCTAGGTCTCTAACTTGGTTTCGGTTAGAAAGAAAAATGGTGAAATCAAGTTATGTGTGGATTTTAGAGATCTTAACAAAGCCTCTCTAAAAGACCATTATCCTTTACCTTCCATGGAGCAGATCCTCCAAGTAGTTGCTGGTTCAGAAAGATTCTCTCTGCTTGATGGATACTCTAGTTATAACCAGGTGTTGGTCAAGGAAGAGAACCAATACAAAACTGCCTTTACAACAAAATGGGGCACTATGGCCTACAAGAGAATGCCTTTCGGTCTGTCCAATGCTGGGGCCACTTTTCAAAGGGCTATGGACATGGATTTCCAAGGCTTGATCAATAAAATAGTGCTGATATGTCTGGATGATATCACCATTTTCTCAAAGAATGCTGATGAACATCTACAACATTTAAAATAAGTGTTTGAAAGGTGTAGGGAGTTTGGAATATCCCTTAATCCCAAAAAAAGAATCTTTTCTATCCACGAAGGTAAGATGTTAGGACACATAGTGTCGAAGCAGGGAGTCACTATTGAACCTGAGAGAGTTAAAGCTATTCTGGAGCTGCCTTTGCCCAATCACAAGAAAGGGTTGCAGAGTTTCTTAGGCAGGATTAATTTTTTGAGGAGATTTATTCCTGATGTAGCAAACCTTTTATAGCCCTTGACTACCTTGCTAAAAAAGAATGCAGTTTTTAGTTGGACTACAACAACTAGGAGCAATTTTGAAGCCATTAAAGAGGCTTTAGCATCAACCCCTACACTAGTGAATGCAGATTTACGAAAGACTTTACCTTGTATGCATTGAGTAGCATTGACTATGTTTTAGCAATGCTGGTTCAACAAAATAGTGAAGGCTTAGAATAACCCATTGCATTTTTTAGCCAAGGATTAGCTGATTATGAGCAGAGATACTCATTTGTGGAAAAACATGTTTTAGCTATCATTAGAAGCCTCAAGAAGTTTAAACCATTGGTTTCTACTAATAAGATTCACTTAATGGTAGCACATCCAAGCGTCAAGGAATTTTTACTCAATAAGGATCTTAATGAAAAAAGGGCTGGGTGGATTACTAAAGTCATGGAGTTTGATGTAGAGATCAAGATCATAAAGTTGGTAAGAGGAAAAGGACTTTGTGAACAGTTGGCTTCAACTTCAGAAAATGGAAAGGAAATAGAGACAAAGGCTATTTTAGTCATTAACAATCAAGATCAAAATGCTTTACCAAGTTGGATTGAGGATATGACTCATTTTTTGCAAATTGGTCAATGTCCACCACACTTAGACAAAGCCAAGAGGAGATATTTTTGGTTACAATCTATTCCATATGTTTTGATTGATAATGTTTTATTCAGGAAAGATCTCAATGGTGTTTTGTTAAGGTGTATTGATCATAATCATATTGAAAAGGTGCTTCAAGAGTTCCATGATGGAACTACAGGAGGTCACTTTTCACCAGAACAACAACTTGGAAAATCATGAGGGCTGGCTATTATTGGCCCAATTTATTTAAAGATGCATATGCATGGTCAAGGAAATGTGTCAAGTGTTCTCTTTTTGTAGGAAAATAAAAGACTCCCTGCTTTGCCTTTACAACCAATTCAAGTAGAGTAGCCCTTCATGAGATGGGGCATTGATTTTATTGGACCCATAAACCCTCCTTCCAGTGCTAGTCACAAATGGGTGCTGACATCAACTGATTATTTCACATGGTGGACAAAAGCAATAGCTTTGAAAGAAGCTAATGAATCTTCTGTTTTGAGCTTTTATGAAGATATTATTACTAGGTTTGGAGTTCCTAACTCCATCATTTCAGATAATGCTCTAGATTTTGTTGGATTAAGGGTGAGTGATTGGGCCATAAGAAATGGGATCAACTTGAATACTTCTTCAAATTATTACCCTTAGGGTAATGGTTTGGCTGAGAGCACAAATAAGAACTTGATCAAGATCATTAAGCATATGATGGATGACAATCAGAGGGTTTGGAACACCAAGTTGAGGTATGCATTATGGGCAGATAGAATAACCCCAAAATGGTCTATCGGAAACTCTCCATATGTGTTGGTATATGGTAAAGAAGCTAGATTGCCTATATCTATAGAGCTGCCTGCTCTTGATTTATTGCATCAGTTGGAGATATTTGAGGAACATGATCCCTTAGCAGTTAGATTTGCTCAGCTTATGGAGCTAGAAGAGACAAGGGACAAAGCCATGAAATCCTTGGAGTATCATCAACTCTAGACTAAAAGAGTGTTTGATAAAAGGACAACTACTAGAGTTTTTAGAGAAGGTGATATTGTTCTTAAGTGGGATGTTTTGAAGAGTGGACCAGGTAAGCATACAAAATTTGACCATTTTTGGACTGGCCCATTTATCATCACCGAATGCAAGGAGCATAATGCATTCCAGTTATCAAACATGGATGGGGAAATATTCCCAATCCCAGTCAATGGGATTCACCTCAAACACTATTTTGAGGTATGACTTATCGTTGTACTTGTACATACTAGGTTAAGTGTAAGCTTTCAATAAGGTGCTGCTGCACTATAGTTTTACTATTTTTTTTTTCCCTAAGTGCTATTCCAGCACAGTTCATATTTTCCCTTATGCATCTCCTATTTTCAATAAATTTTCATGAGTCACAAGTGAGTTACAACCATGCACTAAGCTGTTCTAGGACTGCTTATGAGTTTTCCTAATGACTCCATGCCCAAGGATTGGTTTAGGCAATTGTTCAAAATGTTTAGCAGGCAAACAAACATCATATGCCACCAAAAGTGTTACCAGATTTTTTGCCTATGGCTCAATCAGGTAGAAGCTTTCTGCTAGAAAGAAGGAAATGGTACATTTGTCTTAACCTTCTATGTTACATTCAGTCATACAAATGAAATAAATTTATAGGATCATAAGAGTGCAAAAGTATTACATTTATACAGGTGAATGAAGCATAAAAGATTTCACAATCTTTCTGAAATGTAATCTTTATTGAATGTAATTTGATACTTTTGTCCCATACAATGAAGCCGTGAGACCGACTTACTCATTTGATATAAATAGAAACCAAAACATGCATAAATGAGTAAATGCTAGAAACTAAACATGTTTAGAAGGTAACCAGTCATTGCCTGAATGACTGGTACTGAAACTGGATCTTCTCTTTTTTGTCTTGCCTTGCTCCTTGTAGTTCCTTGATCCCTGACTGTTGAAGTCTAGTTGCCTGCATTAAGTAAGAGATCGATTAGAACATTAATTTCTAAGCAATGGAAGGTTATCTCCTGAACATGCACATTCACCCATTCATACATACATTATTTCAAATGTCCATCAAATGTAAAAATCTTGTCATAAGTGTCCATGAAGGCCATAATAAAGGAAAATTGCATCAAGTACATATTTTTTCCTAACTCGTTTGCTTCATGTGCAGCTACAGGTGCAATCATTTATTTGATTCAAAATGAGTGGTGTCAATGTGGCTCCCATGAGGGTTGAGCCCAACTCATGTCATGAAGTTTATATTCTTTCTATAAACATCTAAGGACAATTCCTCTTCGTTGTTCTTAGTGAATTTTGGACATTGGTTCATTGTTTCAACATTACTTGCAAGGATCATGTGATTCAATCCTCGTGTGTTATTCAAGCCTCTGTCATCAAGACATTATTTTGAAAATATATGGACATTTTGGTCTGGGACATCAATACATTATTTTCCCAGTTGTTGTATCATGAAAGTGTAAAGAGTAATCATAAGCCACAATAAGTAGTTTAACACATGATGCAACTGAAGGTTCGATGAAAGCAAGTAATAAATGTTAGTAAATGACATTATTAGGGGTTGTTAGTGAAAACAGCTGGCTTCAACTTCAAAAAATGGAAAGAATATAGACTGAGAATTTGTTTCAGCCATTCCTCATGAAATCTTATTTTTACTTTATCTATGCACAGTCTTCTCATAGTAAAAGTAATTATATCAATAGCTGGAATGCGTAACATGTGTAAAGTCCTATTCTTTTCCAAGTGGTGTAAAAGTTGATACCATGGTGTATGTGAATGTGAATAATAGGGCAAAAAGGAAAAAAAGTAGATTATGACGCTACCGGTCAAAGGCATATAGCCATGAGATTCGTCAGTGTTGGGGTAAGTCGTTATCAATTTTTGAGGGAGCCCAACCTACAAGCAAGAGAGACTTTTGAGTCTCTACGAGTTTTTTCAAGGAGAAGAAACACAGGTATGGAGGTGTTCAAGTCATTATGAGGATATCCAAGCTAATAACAGGAAAAGTATGAGGAGAGGAATTGGGCCGTGGCTTTCACAATGTAACCATTACCTATAAAGCAGAGAACTTGAAACCCTCTATCAGAAATAAGAGAAATGCAATGTATTTACAAGTCAAAATTTGGAGAATACTTAGAATAGCAACAAGGTTTTAAGATTTTTTCTAAAGAGAGTTCATGAAGAAAAGCATGAGTTACAGTAACACAACATAAATAATGATAAGGGAAAAGCCCTCAATGTTAAACTCCATAGAATCCAAGGGGACCTTTTTCTTTATCCTTTAGAAAATAATGAATACTAATGCTGGTGAATATATGGTTTTTGTCCCACACCAAAAACAAAGCTTCAATTAGACAAAGGAGGCCGACTCAGTAGTAATATATGGGGTTTTCCGAACCCTTGAGGATTGAGTAAAATATAAAAAAGAGAGCTTACAACCGTCAAATCTGTATGGAAAATGAAGTATGATTACGACCATAAGGGGAGAAAGGGATACCCATATTTTTTTATAGTTATCAGAAAGATATGTAACAATGGCCACGTTTGGGTAAAACAAACTAGAGTTCCAAAGCTTCAAATAGAAACAAGAGCTCAAGCAAGTATGGAGATTCAAAGGTGAAGAGCTTACTTTTCTTTTTGCAAGAAATGACCTTTTGAAACCCTTAGAAGTGTGCCATTGAAGCCTCTTAGGGAAACCTCTTTCAGTGGTTCCATAAACCCTAGTCATGACGGTATATCCTCAGTAGTTGAAATGGAAAATACATAGAAAAGAGTGAGAAATCTATGTAGAGAAAGACTAAACATAGAATGTGCAAAAATGTGGAACTAAACAGGTGTATTTACCTAGCTCACTTCGTTAAAAATAAATCGGGTCCATGGGTGGGACTTTGTTACGCTCTAGACTGAAATGGTGGCCATGGATGAGTTTCCTTCTTGGCGGCCAGAAATAGAGGGAAACAAAGTAAACATGAAAGCACATACAGATGAATGAGAAAATGCTTAGTCCGCGACCTATATGTCATATAACTTTCAAAATGATAGGAGAACCTCAGTTTTGTGACAAAGAAAATAAACTTACCTCATTCAAGGTCTTCAAAGTCTGTAATTTTGGCATGGAATTCAAAGGTTCTCATTCTTAACTTCGACTGCTATTTCATGGTGACGACACTGTGTTTACTTCTTCCAGAAGTTTCTTGCAATGAGAATGCCTTTTCCCTCATTTTCATTTTAGGGTTAAAACCCTAGGTTTGCATGACCGATGAGTTTTTTTTTCTCTTTTCATTATTAAAAAATCAAATAAAACAGAATTGACTACGCATTTTTATGCTTTTGAAAAGTCATTTTTCTTTCGTGATAGAGCTTTTTGTGACTTTTGCATAATTTTATTGTAAAATGCTAAGTCTAAAGATGTTTTATAAATCTTTCTAACTTAGTATTCTCAAATGCAAAGGAATAGGGAGCATGTGCTTTATTCAAGTCATGTGTGGAGGGTAATTTCTTTTTAGTTAGCCAACTTGGAGAGTATTTAGGAAGGTTGGAAGAAGTTTTCCAACACTAGGAGGGAATATTGGAGCTTTTTATTGCTTCTTGTTACTTTGGAGAGCATATAGGCGTTATTAATTATGCCTTCATGTTGGTTATGGTCTTGCATGGCCTTTTTAGCTGATTCAAACTCTTGTTGAGGGAATTTAGAACCTAGATTTTAGGCATGTTAGTTGCATCCGACCCAAGGCCTTCTAGAGCCTTGTTTTGTGGAGGCAACTTAGGGGATGAGTTACTTAGTCATTCTATGACTCATTTTGTGAGTTAGTTCTTGATATGCAGAAAGAGACTTTTGTGACTGGAGAGTCCTTTGTCAAAATTTTTTGCAAGTCTTTGTGACTCTTGGGATATGGAATAAAGTGAAAACCTTGGCTATTTCTGGTGATCAACTCTTGCCTTTTTTGTTCTTGTAGCTTAGTGTATGTTTTGATTGATCGAATTGTATGTGAAGATTATCTATTTTCCTTACAATTTTGTCTCATGTATCATACCTTCACTGTGATTAGTGTGTTTATTCAGGTTATTAACTGTGTTTACAAGATACAAACTTCTTTATAATCATGAAGTCCTTCTTCCTTTTATAAGTTGTAGTATTGAACCTCTTAGTAAAGTATTTATGAATGAATAAATTGTAACAAGATAAGAAATTTTAGCTTTAACCAGTTTTAGTTGAGTGTAAAGTTCTTAGTTCCATTGACCTTCATTGCTTTGGTGTATCACCCCAAAATTTTCATTTTCAACATTTCATTTTCAGTAATCTTTCTCCCTTTTCCTCCTCAAGAATAGTAGTTTAGGTGATACCACCAGCAAGGAAGCCGACCTTTTCTGGAGGTTTGGTCTTATTCGAATTTTCATATTTTAAAGAGATCATTCCCATGTTACACTGGATTGTTGAATTTCACATTGAACAGGGTGCAAAATCCATGTGTTAACAATTATTATTATATTAAATATATTAATACATTAATTATATTTTGTATTATATTTATATATATATATTTTTATTATATAAAATAATAATAATAATTATTAATTAAATTATTTTTTATGCTATATATACTTAACTATGTAGGATAAAGGATGCTGTAATGTTAAAACCTAAATGTGCTCATTATTAAGATCTTGGGCATAATTTTCATTTTAATAAACATACTCAAACCTTTGTTCAAACCCTTATTTTTAGGTTGTACTTGCCAAATGGGAGAAGTGAAAGGTGAATACCAAGTTTGGAGGAGCGAAAACCAAAGTTGGCGGGGAAAACAGAGAAAATGACAAGAATGACAAATTTATTTAACCAGTTGGTTGTATCGTACACCCTTCTGATAAGACAAATTGACTGCAAGTTGTTTTTCCCTGTATTGAAAGTTGTTCAATGACATCAAAGAGAGAATCAAATTTCACTTGTCAGCATAGACGAACTTGTTGCAAGTTGTATTTTTAAGATGAAGGACAAAAGACAAGCAAAAACCAATCGACGGTTGCCAATGACCAGACTATCAACCACCCCCTGTCGGTGCTTTTTAGCCATTGATGGAAAAATTGAGCTTTGAAAGCTCAGATAGGACACGTCTTCAGCATAAAAACTTACTATCTTTTCAATCTTTGATCAATGAAATAAAGAATATTTAAAAGGTGATAAAGTGCCCATTTATTATAAATGTGCTCTTAGTTTTAAGAAAAGTTTGAGAATTTGTAGAATCATTTGATCCCATTCTAACCTCACGCAATGTATTAAGTTAAGAGTCTGATATAAGATGAAAATACTTGCAATTATGCATAGGTCTTCATAATCTTCACAGTTTATTAGGCTTAAAATTTAATTATGCATAGGTCTTCATATTTACTGTAATATTTAATGATTCCAAATTTCCAATAATAATATTTAGATAATATAAATGTATTTTAAAAGTAATTTAGAAATTGAATTGTTTAAAATTCTTTAATCTTCTATTTTCTATAAAATATTATGAAAATTGTTACATGTTTGAAGCAATACATTTATTTAAATTTTTATTTTAATCAGATATTGAAATTTCTATGGATATTATTTATTTTTATGAAGTGATTATAGTTTATAAGAAATAAATTTCATATAAGTCGGCCCATAGTTTATTCCCTATGAAAGCTTGATTGTGGTCTACTGTATTTGTATTATTATTTGTTTCTAATTTTAGATTATAATCTCTCAATAATGTAATCTTCAACCAAATATGATGAAGAAAATGAAAGAATCTGATATTTATTATAATTTAATTTAACTTCTTAAATTAAATTTGATAATGATAATGATAATGTGTCCATTGAGAAAATTATTTATACACTAAATCAAAGAAGGAAAAAGAATTAAAAAGCATTGAAAACAATTCCTATTAATTTGGATCAAAATTCAGGACAACCTTCTCAACATGAGAAAATAGTGAATTCAATAGAATCCAAATTACAATGATTTTTAAATTTACTACAACTCATTACAAACATTTGATAAGTATCATAATTGTGTCACATAAGAAATATTTATAATTTGTTGAATTTTAAATACATTATCTAAGAATTGAAAGTACGTAAAACTAAAGATCATACAAATATATTACATTTTGAAATTTGACACTCATTGAAACAAAATTGAAGAAAATATGCATGTTACATCAATTATCTTCTAAATTTTTTAGTCTATTTTCTTTAGCCTTTCTCTTGGCAAGTTGTTTACCCTTTTTCATTTTCTCATAATGGTCATATGTGAACAGTGGAATAATTCTTAAGCCTTCTAGAGACTTTACATGCGATATAGCTACAAATGTCAATCCTATTCTTTCTCTTGGTCCTATATCAACAATAGCTTTTGAAAGAGTCAAACCTTGTGATTTATGAATTGTGAATTCCCAAGCCAATATTAATGGAATTTAGATTGTCCTTCCCCTCTGTATTACTATAATTGGAATTGTATTTGGGTTACGATCATCAAATTGTATTCTTGAATAGTTGTCAAACTCAACCATTACATATGTTGGTGGTTCTAGTTGACCAGTTCCGGGTTTGTATACAATCTTTCAAACATATCCTAAAGCTCCATTCACAAGACTTGCTTGTATTCATAGATTTGAGGTTAACATTACCTTGGCATCCTTGCAAATCAATAATTCTAGATCAAGATCATCATTTGAGCATCCTTCTGTTGCATTAATACTTCTTTATTTTGTTGCAATACTACGTACTACAAGATGCTTTAATGAGTATAGCATTTTCTTGTTATGGTTGTGAACATTATCATTTGTGGAGAACAAATGAACAACATTTTCAAACTCCTCATTGCTTGTTGCATCTATGTTAATAGTGGTTCTTGTCATATGCAATTTACATTATTCAATTGTTGGGTTTGCATCTCTCAAATTTGTCAATAGTTGACAAAATCTTTGTTGATGAATGTTTTGTCCATCTTGTCTGAATATTCATCTAGAGTAACCACTATTTTGAATTCTTCCCATAGTAACTTAGCTCTCTGGTTGCTGTCATATGCTGGTCTATCATTTATTGGAGGCAACTAACCCAAGTCTCCAACCAAAATCATAGATATACCTGAAAGATAATCAATGATAATTATTATCAATACTATTTACATTTATATCTATAAAAAAATTATATATATAAATTACTTGTATTAGAATATTACTACTTATTTCTATTAATCATTATTACTTGTATACCTGCAAAATTAATGTTTGCATTATGTGGGAATGCTTGTCAAAGTTGAGAATCTATGTTCTCTAGCAATTTTTGACCGATGAAGCTCATTTCATCAATCAAAATGTATTTGATGTGTGCTATTTCTTCTTGAAAACTTGTTAGTCTTGCCCCTTCTAGTAGAGAAAAATATTTTATTGGGATTCTTAGTTTTGAATGAATTGTGGATGCTCCTATGTTGAATGATGCAACTCCAGTTGGTGCAAGTAATAGAAGGGGAGAACGATTTGGAATCGCCGCATTTTCAAGAACTTGACTAATAACACCAATTAGATATGACTTTCCCGTTCTTGCTATTCCTTGAATTATCATCAACAATGGCGATGGATTCTGATTATTATGGTAGTTTTCCATAATTATGTTCAATGCCTTCTTTGTTTATCATTGAGCTTTGTATAGTTGATACACTATAGTATGTCATCATGTATGAGACACCCATGATCTTTCATGTTGCTTATGAAATTAATTGCTTGATTAGTGTAAACTTCACCTAGGTATTCATTACACCAGTCTATTTGTCTATCAAAATCTCTTCTACCCAACATATCTATGTCAGAAACTTCAATATTCTGATCATTATGTAGTCTAGATATTATTTCCCATTCATGCTTTGTAATATTTTGTTGAATAACTTCATTGTCTTCAATTTTAGAATCACTGATATTTTCAACATTTTCTATAGTTTATCTTCGCTCCAAATGCCATGGGTTATAGTGAAATGACTCCCAATTTTCTATTATGGAGTCATTATCATGACCAATATCTCTTTCCACGTCACAAAATGGTTTGTACAACAATAGCTCTGATAAACAAAAATCAATCCATTTTTCTGAGTCACATGGAGGAATGGATAAAAACCTAGGAAATACTCTAGCAATAGTTGTTGTTTGTCTTGGTTCCCATTTGTTATCTCTTATTCTTTTAGGATTATATATCCATGATCTAGCTGCATCAATCAGTGTCACACCTTCCATACAAAAAGGCCGTATTTTATATCCTTCAATGAAAGATTTTGTTTGTTCTTCATTTCTCTCTTTTACATTTACACACAGGTTTGAAGACCTCACGTGATACATTTAGATTCATAAATCTTCAACTACTCTCTACTAATGGAAGTTCAAGTAGCATGTGACATGTTTCTTGAGCTTCAATGTCTCTTTCTATAACTGTATCAGTCGAAAGCCTTCTATATGCTCTTGTAGCTAAATCATCAACATTTTCTACATTTGCAAGACACATCAACATCTGGTGGTATGTTTTTGAGCTTTTCTCTACTTTTGTTGCATACTTTGCAATATATTTAATTACAACATGCTTAGAAAGAACAAGTTTCCAATCTATATTTTCTCTCCACAATTGCAATATGTAGCGGTTGTGTGAGTTTACTCTATCATCATTCCTTGCTAGCTCAAATTTTTTTCCACCTATTTCTATGTCTTCATATAATTTCTATCCCTCCAAATTCAATGGCCAAGGAGCATTATACCTATAATCAATATAAATAAGTCATCTATTTTAGCACTTTATAATTATATTATATTTAATTTTGATATAAACATTTTGAACTTATCAAAATAGTTACTTGCAAACCATTGTTCCTCTCTTTTTTCATAGACATGCACCCTCCCTACACATTGTGTGTCACTCTACACAATTTAGTATCTTTTCATAGTCATGGTCAACATCTACCTTTGCAAGCTATCTTGATTTTTTAAGACATGGATGTTGAGATTTTTTTTTGAAATGACTACAATTGGAAACACAAATATATTAGTTATATCATAAACTATGAATAGTTTATGTAATATATGCCAATTTTTTTTAAACATGCCTTATGTTTCGCTGTTGTGGATCTTGTCTAGGATTCCATGCCTAGAAAATTGAATGGAAATATCTTTCAACATTGTTTCATTGCTCTTCTTTTGACCAATCAATGTTGTCCATATTTGGTGCTCCATGTATCCATATGAATCCATGCATATGCGGTCAGCCCCTATGTTGCCACTCATATCTAGACCAGTAATCTTTAACATTCATTCCTTTTTTCAGTATTTCTATTATGAACATTGAGTGTCTTAATTGCATGTAGTGCGACTATATGAGGATAGTCTATAACATTCCCTTTTCACCAAATTTGAGCCTCATGTGGAGTAGTTGGCGGTGTTCCTAGCATTAATGCATGCAAATCAGGCCAATACATATCTGCTGCACTCAATGTGAAGAATTTTGTAGGAGATCCTATTTGATGAAGCATGTTAGTCAATTCTACACGACGTTTAGCCCAATACAACCTTATACCCCTTAATGTTGTTCCAAACTGCATTAGCCTATCAACTAGATGTGAATGTGGCATGTTTTTCATATGCTTATGCACCTCATTGATGGTGATTGATATGTCTCGAAAACTTATTTTTACAAATACTACAGATGAATTCTATGCATGGTGTCTCATTATCATGTTCATCATGAAATGTCTAAATCTTGGATGTTTACCAAAACAACGATCCCTATATTGCAATAGATCTTTAACAAATTCATGTAGGTGCACTTGCTTCATTCGTGGTTCTAACCAATCACATCTACCATCAGGGAACAATGTTGGGAATGCCATATCAAGTAATCTTGAAGTGACATATTCATTGATAGGAGATGTACCAATTCTAGGCCAATCAATCATTGATGTTGAATTCGCATTAGGATTATTAACCCATGCATGAATCAATTCCATTTCTCTTTGGGCATTATGTGGCCTGGAAGCCATTGATGTAGTGTGTTCAATTATATTACCTTCATCCAACTCCATGATTGGACCCACAAATATGATTTCATTTGCATTAGAATCAAATTTTATATGCATTGTTTGTAATTTGTTGAAAAATACTTTTATTTAGGTCAAATTATGGTGTCCATACATGTAGCACCCCTCCATTTTGGCTCTTTTGATCGTACAGTGTTTTCTTGTTATGCTTTGTTCTGCTAGTACTTTGATTATGGTACTTGGTTCTATTTGATTGCAAACTATTAAGTGATGCGTAATATTTTGATGTGATGGTATTTTACTTTGATGTTATCATTATGGCATGTTTTGGATTAACTTAGTAGATAATTGAATTAATGATGTCTTATGCTTTTGATCATATTATGGATGCTAGAATTGTCGGTTAGTGATTTTGTATTGGTGAAGGGGACGGGATTGTACCACTTGCTTGCGAGGGCCCTACGATTCTAAGATTTCCTCTTCACAATGTGTTTGATCATATTATGTATATATGCATGTTCGATATACTCTTTGTTCGTAGGTTGACAGGTACATGACATCGACTCCACTTGGTTCACAGGTTTGAGCGTGTCCATTGGCCAATGGTATTTGATTGGGAGATAGTAGCTAGGTTTTCCATGCCAAGTCATCACCCTAGTCATAGTGTGTCATCCAATTTTAGTCGAGTTAAGTTGCTTCTTTGTTGTGCATCCCTTCTTGTTTTCATTTAAATTGCAAGTTGAAAAAAGGTAAATAAATGGCTTTATGTATTTAAGTTGTTTATTAAATTATCTGGTTACAATGTTATAAATGTTATTTAATTTATTCATTAATTTAATTTAATTAATAAAATGATCTAATATTGGATTAGATTTATTTTATTGATTAATTAAATTAATTATGTGGAAATAAATCAAGTGATTGATTTTGGAAATTGTAATTGTTAAATTCTTTTTGAATTGAAAATTTAAAAGGATAAGTGTTAAAGTTGTTTTGAAAAGAAAATTTTAAAGTTGATTTTTTTTTAAAATGTTTAAAAGCATTTAAATGCATTTGGAATATAAATTCTAAAATAAATAATAAAGTCATGTTGAAAGAAATTTTGGGTTTTAATTTAAAAATAAAAATAAAAAAATCAAATATCTCCAAATTTGCAATAACTATGGTGGATGGGATATTTTAGGGTATTTGACCAAATTTGGGGAAAAAAATAGGGAAGACTTTTCATTCTAAAAATTGGGCTGTGAGAAAAAAAAATGAAAGAGAGTTCTTCATGATTTGTTGATGCATTTTGGATTTTGGGTGAGGATTTGGAAAAAGCTTTAGAAAATCTTCTTGTAGGAAGCTCAACTATCTTCTTCAAACTCTTCATCAAACTTCAGATCAGAGGTTTTCCTTATTTATTTGTTTAGAAATTTGCATTTTCAGTTTAAAACTTGCTTGTAAATCTTTGTTTTGAAACCCTGTTTAAATCTTGAAAAATTTAGATTTGTTGTTGAAAAACAAAGCTTGCAACATAAATTTTCAATTTCAACAATAGACAAATGGAAAGAAAGCAAAATGAATTTGAAAACCTCTACTTTGGATTTGAAATAGTTCATATCAAATTGAAATTTTAAACCAAGAAATTGTGTTGATAAATTGATTTTATTGCAAAGATTCTGTTGAGAAGTTGCACAATTTGGCTGTAAATGCAAATTTTAGGTATATATTTATACATATATCTATATATATATTTACAAACATATATATAAATATATTTTAAAGATTTGGGAATGCTGTTTTAAAATTTTTACACAAATGAAAAACTTCCTGTGCAAATGAAATAGGGGAGGGTTTTGATTTTCGAAATAAATTTTAAATAAATTTTTTTTTTTTTTTGGGCAAGTGTTGGGGGGCCGTAGCCATGCTATACACAACCACACCCCATGGAGGGGCGTTGCTGTGGTAGCACCAACCTCCACATGGGAGGCTGGGCGCAACCTTGGTTGCATCCTTCCTTCCCTATGGGGGCCTGTGGGCCAGGGCTTAGTTTGTTTTTTTTTTAAACTTTAAATTTTGTTTTTATTATTATTATTTATTTATTTTTATTATTATAAATTATATATATTATATAATATATATATACTGTGTATATATTATATATATATATATTATAATTTAAATAAATAATTTATGTTATTATTATATATATATTATATATATATAAAAATATATATAAAGTATAAATATATATATGATTATATAAAAATAATAACAATTAATTTTAATTAGTTGGATTATAAAATGATATTTTGTTTTAGACATATTTAAATAGATTTTTAAATGATTAGTCTATAATCACCTCTCCATGAGAGAAATATAATTGACTTTACTAGATAAATGAGCTTTTTTTTTAAAAGCTGATTTTCATTAGCATGGGTAATTGGAGAAATAGGGAGATAAATCATTAGTTTAAATTCCTCAATATTGCAATTGTAATTTTAATTACTTTTGAGTAGTTGCAAACAAATTTTAATTATTTGTATTTGATCACATGCAATGTGTCATTGTTTGGCTTGGATTTAGGACATCCTAACGTTAGTTTATTGAGTTGCCTGAAATGATTTCTAAGTGATGTTTTCATTCATTCTCGACGTTGGGCAATTGAGTCATTTGTTTATGTAAGTCTTCCAGATGGGGCTTTTCAGTTAATTATGTGGGTTGTCGTAAAATGTTAGCCAACCTTTGGATTGTCTTGAGTAGTGAGTATAGATGTATCATGTTGTTTTACTCGGTTTTCTCGAACAGGGATGGTTTGTGCCTCCTTTGGATTAGGAGTGGCTTATGTGGTCTGTGCCTCCTTTGGCAGGAGTGGATTATGTATTTTGTCTCCTCTAATGTTTGGAGTGAGTTTTCATTATTTGTTGCCTCCTTGGATTGGAGAGGTTGTCTTATCTAGTTTACCCATTGAATTGTGGTTTTGTACTGTGTATGTTGTCGATAGGAGAGTGGCTCTTTGTGGGGGTCCGACACACAAAGGGGTGCCAAGGTAACTCACTTAGGGTTTAAGTAAGTGATAACTTAAAAATAATTAATGAAAAAATCTCAGAATAATTAAGATAATGAATGCCTCTCTCATGACTCATTCGCTTTTAAGGTTTGAGATGAGACGAGATGCATAGTTTGTATGAGGGTCCAACGACTGGTAGAGGCAAGCCAGGGTAACCCAAGATGGGGGTCCGGTAGCCTAGGAAGCTTGAGCCAGGGTAATTCATAGCAAATGATGTGTGAAACTCTCTCTATGTCTACCAGAAGTCAGTTTTGTTGTACTGCGTAGATGATCATTGTTCTTTGGAAGCATTGTGACCTTTGTGTTAAGTGTTATTGTGCTTGTCTCTAATTCAGTTATGTTATGTATTAACTTGTGTCTAGAGGTAGATGGTCTTGTATAGGAATTCCTTGTTACTATCTCCTAGCACGGGGGGTGAGCCTTCGGGTATCACACGGTTGGGTGGAACGTGCACCTTAATCCGTTGGGTCATTTTCTTGTTCGTGTGGATGAGATTTCCAAGTTGGAGAGCTCGTGGGATCCAATTTCTTTTCATGCTTTATTCTTTTAGTTGAATCTTGTAATTTATTACCCCTCATTTGTTATCGAGGTGGAAGATGTAATATGTAATCATGCTTATTGGTTTTACCTCATTCGGGGAATGAGAGTTGTAATCGTATTGTAAATTTTATTATTGGAATCATGTGGTATCTTTTATGCCTTTGATGTAATTTTATCATGTATGGAATGTATGTGTATTTAATTTTTTAAGTAATTAAATGTTATGGTTTCAATTCTCGTTTCTTGTTTGGGTTTAAGTAACTCAGTCTCGTAACCTTAGGGGTTGTTGGCAATGGGTAGTGAACTTGCATGTTATTGTACTTAAACAAAAAATAAAGTTAGTTCATTTGAGTAGTTAATTGCAACTTCCTCTAGGGTTGCGTGGTGGGGCGTTACAATACACGTGCATGGTATGGTCCTAGAAAAGTGACTTTTAAAAGTGGTTTTTATACATGTATATTAAAAATTAATTATATCATCTAGGTATTTGAAAAAATTACATATTTGTAAAATAGACTCAAAATACTAAATTTACTATTACTATTTTTTCTTAAGATTCAATGTGTAAGTGCTTCAAAATTTTTAGTTGAAGTGGAAAATTAGGAAAAACATGATCCAACTTGCATGACCCATGAGGGTTAACAATACTCTATGAAAGTGGAGAACTCAATTTTCTCAAACACAACTCCTTGGAAGATGAAGAAAGTGGACCTTATGCACAACTCAACAAGGGAATAAATTTCATCATTCGACTCACACATCACTATTGTAATGGATTCAACTAGGACCTTGGTAAATAAAGACATTTCATTATATCATCTAGGTATTTGAAAAAATTACATATTTGTAAAATAGACTCAAAATACTAAATTTACTATTACTATTTTTTCTTAAGATTCAATGTGTAAGTGCTTCAAAATTTTTAGTTGAAGTGTAAAAAATTCTGAAAATTAGGAAAAACATGATCCAACTTGCATGACCCATGAGGGTTAACAATACTCTATGAAAGTGGAGAACTCAATTTTCTCAAACACAACTCCTTGGAAGATGAAGAAAGTGGACCTTATGCACAACTCAACAAGGGAATAAATTTCATCATTCGACTCACACATCACTATTGTAATGGATTCATTAACTAGGACATTGGTAAATAAAGACATTTCATCGAAGCCTACCATGATGTTGTTATCCTCAACATTTTTAACCTTAACAAACTCACAAAATGAGTTGATTTCTTAATCAAAAAGTCAATTTCCCCCATAAAATAGGAGATTAGCATGACAAGGCGAATACTAGCTTGTACATTATAGATTTGATGGTGTCCTCAATTGGTCTAAGAGGAAAACCACAGCCCATATCACTAAGTTAATATCCTCTCTTATGGGAAAACCCATATTTTTCATTCAAGTCTTAATTAAATTTATGGAGTTCATCAAGGATAAATAGGTTGAGACTGGAAACATCATGATTAGCTTCAATGTCAATTATTTATGAATCTCTCTATCAATGACCCCATTTAGACACAAGCCCAATGATGAAATTTATTTCGTCATTGAGTTGTGCCTAAGGTTCAATTTCTTCACCTTCCAAGGCATTATGTATGAGCAAATTAAGGGGGTTTCCATGGGTTTCTTGATTTCTTCTATCATTTCTAACCTTTCATGGATTATTTTAAAGAGTTAGCCCTTACTTCCCCCCTCAAATTGAGATGATAGAAATTGTATGTGGATGATACCAAAAAATGTTGGCCTCGTGGCCTTGATAAATTAGAATACTTATATTCTCGCCTCAACAATATTTTTTAGTGCATCAAATTTACTAAAGAACTCAAAACCAACCAACAACATCCCTTCTTAGATATTCTTTTGATCAAGAAAACAAGTAGTTACTTACCCATCATGTCTTCAAAAAACCCATTCATACTAATATCTACCTCCATGCATCCTCCCATCACCACCTAGCATACAAAGTTGGTGTCTTGAATACCCTGAGCTTAAAGGCATTTCACATTTGTGATGTGAATCACATTTTCCAAGATATTAATCACTTAACCAATGCTTCCAAACTAAATAAGTATTATTCTAAGCACATGACTAAATATTTCAAACAAGCCAAAATGAGATGCACCTCTAACCCAATAAATATTCCTATTACAATGACTCTTGTGCCACCCTTTCCTACATTGAAGGCATGCTAAATAATTTCTTTAAAATCCTCCAAAAAAAGGGCCTTAAGTGTGCTTTCAAAACTAATTCCAAAATAAAAAGTCTTATCCCATCTTATATGGATCCTAAATACCTCATTCTCAACTTTAAGGTCTACAAAACTAAGTATTTATGTGGAGATCCCTACATTGGTGAAAAAAGATGCTCCACTAGTATCAATATTAAGGAGTAGAGTGCCAAAATTAGACATGAGTGAGTTTCTAACTTATCCTTTACTGAATACTCCTCCAACTCTAGACATGACATTTACTTACCCAAGTGCTATCAACTGAGGATAACTTATTCAATAGAATCTCCAAAATGCTATTAAAATCTCAATTGCTTGCGAACCTCAAATGAGGAAAGGAATGAAAACTAAGTTTGGTGTGGAAATATTTGTTATATTATCTTAAAGACAACACATCCTCTTCATGAGTTTATTCCCTCCCTCTATTTTTCCCATTTCTTCCCTTCTAACTCCCTTGTCTTCCTTCCCTTGACGCTTTGTCCTTCATTCTCACTCCTTGACACTCATACTCGCCTTTCTTAGAACTTGTTCTCATGTGGTTTCTCACATTCCTTATTTCTTCAATTTTTTTTCCTAGTTGGATATATTTTGGTTTTATTTCTCCTATTCCAATATTCATACTTTTATTTTCTTCTTCCCATTTTCATATTTCCTTTATGTTTGATACTAGTCATTATTTTGGGTTTAGATTTATTAAAGTTGTTTATTATAATAACCTTAAAAATAATTCCCAAAATTTACCACTATTTTCTAAAAGAGTGATTAAGTGTTCATTCTCTTGTATACTCAAGTATTTATCTATCCATCAAAATAAGATAAACATCCATCCATCAAAATGAGATGGTCATCCATCATCTATCCATAAAAATAAGATAGGCATCCATAATCTATCCATCAAAACATATTGGAATCCATCATCTATCTATCAAAATAATATGGGAATCTATTATCTACCCATAAAATTAGGATAGGAAACCATCCATAAAAATAGGATGGAATCCATCATCTATCAATCGAAATAGGATGGGAATCCATACTTGTCTATTGTTTCTTTCTTTTCATAATCCCCATGAAATAAATGGAGGGATTTTCTTCCACAAATGCTCAATGATAGGGTGCCTAAAAGGGAAACTTTTCTAGTTTTCTACAAAATCCCTTAGAGAGCAAGAGAAAACCCAGTTTATCAAAAGAATCCTTAAGATATGGGTCCAAACCTCTCTAGAGAAAGAACAGTGAAAACATAGGTGTTCAATCTGTTAGAGTTAATTTTCTTGAGGCAAAATCACTCATGCAATCTTTCCATTATGATGAGTAGGATTTCTTTCTTTTGCAACAATCATCACTCTATTTTTGAGTGCCTTCTTCCTCTATAGAAGAATTCAGTGGGATCGAACGCAGGAGGAGGTAAAATGGGAGGCCCATGGAAGAGGTTGGAACTGCTTTCCTACATTCCACTAAAACAAAATGTGAAGATTTGGAAAATATTTGAAGATGTGTGTTTGACTCCTTTTTTTCATGCCATGCAAGGGTTCAACGATGTGATAACATCTAGATTCTACAATTCTTGGAAGAATGACCAAGTTTCAATAGGAAACATCAATTTCACAGTGACAACTAAGCTCATAGCAGAGGCTACAAGATTCAAGAAAAAGGTCTTAAAAGTGGTGAAACAGAGAAACAAGAATTATCAAAGATTCATAGATAGCTTCTTCAAATTTTTTTTAGAAAGGTTCCAGAATGAATACAACTAGGAGAAGTCAAGTTGACCCCCTTTGGTATGGAAAGTCTACACATAATGCATTACTTTACCTCATAAGGAAGATTTAAAAGAGTGCATGACTACCAATTTCCATTATTAAATCATATTGGGCACAAGGAATAGATAAATGTCCCTTTCTATTTGCTTTCTTCTTTGCATCATTGTATAGAAAATGGTGCCTCTCCACCCAAGGTATTATATTAAATCTCTATAAGCACTTTCTAGCCAGTACCTTGCAAAAAATCATTGCTTCTACTAACAACCCTCTAGAATTAAAGCTCGTCAGTAGTAATCCACATCATCTCCCACAAATCCCTCTTATGGGGTTAAAAAAACTAAAAAAGGCATTCCTAAAGGCAGGGAGATTTATCCTCTTGAAGAAAAACTGTTAAGAGTTTCCCTGGTGAAAAGGAAACTTACTCCTAGTACCCAAGATCACAAAAAAGGAAACATGATACTTCATTGAAGCAAGATTAAAAAAATGTCACTATTGAAATCATGGATGACTCAAAAGATAATGTCAAGGGGGTGATAGATCCAAATCCTCTCATTTTGAAGTATGAAGGTTAGCCTAGCTAGCCAGTTTGGGCAATAAGAAAAAAAGAAATGATAGAAAGGAAAGAAACTTATATTCAAGGAGGTTATGAAAGAATCGTCTAAAGAGGATTTCTTTCCTCTCTTAAAAATTGAAAGTGAGGAGAACAGTGAATTCAAAAATGGGGATAGTGCTAATGAAGAAGAAAAAAATGAGGAGTTAAGCTATGAGGAGTCTAATATGGAAGACAATCACGAGATGAAAAATGGGTTACAAGAGGTCAATCCACAAGGAAAGAAAGATTTGGAAATAGAACGTGATAATATAATTATCAACTAAGAAGATAATAGGATGAAGGATAATAAGTAGAAAGAGTCTAAATCTAAATCCTTGGAAAGGCTTAGAGAGTAGATTATGGATCTTAAGGGCCATGTTCACAATATGGAAGATAAACTTGACCTTGACAGTGTCCAACGAGAAGCTTAAAGGGATGCAACTTGCTCTTGAAACTCTCATTTCTATTGTGGACAATATTATGCAGAAAGCAATATTTGGTATTATTTATGGACACATCAAGATCATAAAACAAAATAAAAGCAAGGGATAGTTATGGGAGATTCAACCTAGAAAGATGATAGCAAAGAGAAGACTATTTTGGATTGGGAGGACTCCCTTGATGCAATAAAGAAAAAATGGGACATAATATATAGTCCTCAAGATTGATGGGTGATTGGCCCTAATGGGCTTGATAATTGGCTAGTTTCCCATTACCGTTTTATACTTTTTATCATTTTTTTCTACTAAGCTTCAAGACATTACCAAGACTTTGTTAAAATGCACAAGAAAACTGAGAGGGGGTTTGAATTAGTTGTCCCAAAATTCAAACTTAAAACTTCAATACTTATCAATTCCACAACCACACTATTCTGTTATTAAGTATAAGCATGAGACACAAATAAAAGAAAGTAAAATCAACACAATGAACACTAGATTTTTACGTGGAAAACCCAAAAAGGGAAAAACCATGGTGAGGATTAACTCACAATATAAAGAGATTATAAAACCAAATACAGAGGCTCGTTGCCAAGGGCTCACTGCCCAAAAGAGGACTCACTGTCCAAATAAAAAGGCTCACTTTCTACAAAAGGAATCATTGTCCAATAGGGAGGCTCACTGCCTATGGATACAAAAGAGAATAAAATATCCATGACAACAATTAACACACATCTGCAACCTTGATCAGAAGATTGTAGAAACCATCAACTCACTGCCTTCAAGAATCTAACATAATGAAGAACTGTTGCCTCAACTCACTCATACATACTTTTTCTCTTATGATTTGTGGCTTACTTCGTCACTTTGCATCTTACCCAGATCTTTACAATCCAACTTGTATTTATACCATCTCTACCTTAGAAAATATCTCCAAGGTCGGCCACAAAAAAAAACTTCATTTCATAAATTCAAGTTGGGTCGACAACTCAACATTCCTGTGGTGGAAAGGAATGAGGGTGGACCAATACAACATTTAACCAAGACCAAAAATAATGTCTTGGATCATCCACACACTTAATTAAAATTTTAATTCTCCAAATGAAGTGTCAACATTAGGTCAGCCAAACCTAATGAAAACACAAATTAACATTGATGTACATGCTTCCCAACAAGAAGATGACACACAAACGACAAAACATGCTTCATTATGCATGAGAACACATCTCATATTCCTTCAGATACATCCGCAGTAAGTGCAACACTCTTCGAACTCTAAACTTCTTCCATCAATCCATTTGGACTATGTAAATTCATACAACTCATAAACTTGACTTCCAAATCACCAAAACACAAACCTCTTTTCCAGAACCAAGATAACACCATTATAAGACATATACCAGATCTAGAAGATCTGAAATAGAACAACGAAGGACTACAGAATAGAACATTTCTCCCAGTCCACAGAAGACCAAAGTTTTGCCAGAATAGTTCACACATCGGTGAACGTAACTTGCACATACCATCACACCAGAAACTAGAACACAAGAGATATAACCACTAGATCATCATTACCAAACCTTTAGATCTACACAAGCATAGGATCAACACAAGAGAAATGCGGGGTACATACCAAAGCACATTCATCACTCTGACTTCTCTTTATTATTTTTCTCAAAAGCTCTTGGAAACTCACCATTTCAGCACATCTGCAACATCATGAAGATAGCTCCATGTACTCACAACATCTCAACAACATCTCAACTATACATGTACAATCTGCAACATACTAAACTATGTTGACATCAATGACAATATTAATGACAACACCACCAAACTTGCTCAAACTTGCAATATACCTTTTATGCCTATCATATAATTTTAAATAGTTTTAAGTATTTGGAAATGGAAACATGTGATGTTAATATGTGTATGTATGAATTCATTAATGTATATGAAGTTTAGTAATATTTTATGTTTAATTTATGATTGTTGATAATAAAAATGCCTTCAAAAATACATTTGGAGCAAGGTGAACTGTCAACCCGTAGCAATGGGCTTCTCAGCCCATAGCATAAGGACTGTAGATCATTATAAAGAAGTCAAGTGATTGGGGTGCAAAACTTTCAGAGGGAAACATAGGTGATCATTTACTGATTAGTCCATGAGTCACCTAATATTACTTTTATTAGCCAATAAGACAACCATGAGAAGGAGTCTAATTGCAACAAGATTGAATTATGATAGAACTATTCTATTGGGCACATTTATGTTATAAATGGTTAAGTTGTTGGACACAAAATCCATGTTTGATTTTTCTACTCTTGGGTAAGTGCATAAAGATGGGGGGGCCAAAAAGTGGCCACTTCAAATTTTCAACCAAAAATAGCGAAAAAATGAGTGCGTTATGGGTTGGTAGTGACCAAGCCTAGGATCGATCATTGCCAAGCCAAAATGCGAGCGCATTATAATGCGCTCATGTTATAGTTTGAATTTAAAAAAAATGCATTTTTTGAATTCAAAAAAGCATTTCCAAAATGCAAGTGCATTATAATGCACTTGTGTTTTGGTCTACATTGATTTTTTTTCTTCTCTTTTTTTTCTCTTTCTTCTTGTTATCTTTCAAAGAAACTATATACATGAAATAAACATTGAAGTATAAGTTGACATTTACATATAGACATTTAATTTCTTCTAGTTTAAGTTATATTTCATGTATATAGTTTCAGGATGTTTGAGAGTGGTTTCGGATCTCTAGGATTTATAATGCAAATTCTAGTTTTTGGAAGATATTAAAAAAATTCAGACAGTCAAATTTCAGTAATCAACATGTCAAATTTTAGTAATTAGGAGGTCAAATTTCAGTAATCAACAAGTTTTATTATTTCTCTCTCTCCCTATCTCACTAATTGTTTATCCCTTACACTCTAAAACTCTCTCTCACTATCTCCATCTCTTGTTAAACAACCAACTCCGAATCCCCAAACATAGTTAGTACCTTGATCCCATATCTTCTAGCAATGTTTAAGCCTAATAACAAGGCTTCATATTTTGCTATGTTGTTTGTACATTTGAATGCCAACATAAATGAGTACTTGAATGTTCTACCATTGGGGTAAATGAAAACAACTCCAACTCCATTCCCCTCTTTACTGCAAGCTCCATCAATACATTTTCCATACACCTTGTTCATTATGAGAAAAATCTCTAGCAATTGGGTCTATATTTTGCAATTCAGCATTTGAACGTTCAATTCTAAAGATTCCAAGGTCTAGATCACAAAAAAAATTCATTTTATATGGATCAAAATGCTCTATGACTTGTTTTGATCTTGGCTCTCTATATAACCCGACTTCTCTTCCATTCACATGTATTATTGCATAGGATGAATCTAGCTAAAAATTTCCTCCAACTGCTACAACCCATTATCTTGATAAAAGAATAACAAAGTAAGGAGGTGTACCTACTACTGTTATGTCAGTTTTGTAAGTGGATTTTGGGTAGGAAGCTAGCTTTAGTTCTACATTCCACATTACACCGATGAACGAGACATATCTATTGTCCATGGCATAATATTTTCCATAGGTGGTATCCACCCACAATCCTAACTCCTTCATAACAACCATTGGCATAACGTTGATTGATGCCACTGAGTCAATCATGTAGTTCCTCACCAATTTGTTATTTATTAGCAAGATAGTATAGAAAGGGTCTATTTGAGAGGGGTCCTTTGTCAGGGTGTCCCCTAGGTACACTTCCAAACTTTTGGCTTCTTCCCTTCTGGCATTGTTGACTTGATCTTTTTGGGTCACACCCTTGTCTAGTTTGTTTGTTTTCTTAGGAATTTCTATTAGTAGCTTGAGTGCATCATTCCTATATTCTTCTATCTTCATCATTTCTAGCAAAGGAACTGACATTTTCATTTGGGATAGAGCTTGGGTGAAATCAAATGAAGGGGGATTTACTATTTCCATTTTAGTTGGTTTCTTTTCCTTAGGTAAATTCTTTGGTTTAGTTTCACCTTGATTAGTCTTAGTTATCTCTTTAGATACATATTTCTGATTAACCTTTTGAGAATCCTTATTTTCTACCCTTTCATGTTTTTCCTAAGTTACTCTTCTATCTTTTATAAACAGTTCCCCAGGCTTGCCTTCATCTTCATTTGCTGTCCTATTTCTTAGTTTGTAATTACTCTTTTCTTGTGCTATTGTAGCAATAGTCAAAGCTTTAATTTCCTCTTCTATTGGTCTCCTCAATTGAAATTGATTCATTTTTTATGGTTCTTTAGGTAGATTAGGCTCTACATCACTTTCATCTTCTTGATTAGAGAAGACCTCCTATTCTGCCATGTGGACATTATACCTCTGACTACTCACATCATATTCATACCTCTCCTCATTTGATGAGGAATATTCATTATCAATATGGTTAGGTTTCATTAACAACATATTTATAGTGTGATGCTCAACCTCTTGGTCATAAAGTATGTCTTCTTTTTGAAATTCCTGGGCCATTGAACAATATTTAGGTGGATGTGGAATTCTACATGCCACACACCATGGACTAATTTATGCAAGATGTGCTTTATTTTTCTTTAGCGGGTCCGAGGTTTCCTTAAAATTATGTCTTTGATTCTCATCCACCAGCTTCCCATCCTTCCAGTTAATGTTGTTAGGCATTTCATGGATCCTTGATCTATCATTTTTGTAATGGGTATTCTGTTTGTGTACATTTTTGTTGGGATTTGGTTGCATTCTAACATCACCTCTTCTATCGACTTTTCCAACAACTCTTCTATTTCATTCTATAGTTATTGTAGTTCTCTTAGCTTCTACTAGGGATGTAGGGGTTTTATTTATGAGTTCATACCATATCTTAGCATCAAAAGCATTAATGTAGAAAGCTACACACATTGCTTCTGTTGGTTTCAATTTAGGAGCAATATTATTGTAGACTTTAGTGAACCTTATATTGAAATCAGCCACTAACTCATTGCAATTTTTGAAAATATTGGATATGTCCCTCAGGGTGAAATGTGAACTGTAATTACTCCCATATTTCCCTAAAAACTAATCCTTGAAATCAACTAGAGAGCTAATTGATGCATTTGCAATTTTTTTTGTACCAATCCTTGAAATCCTCCACTAGGGATTGCATTAACAACTTCATTTCGAGACTTCAGCTTCTATTTCAATATTTTCCATGATAGTGTCAAAATTCTCTATGTTCCTTTGTTGTGACGACACGAGTCCCTACAAATTTTGGGATAACATTCCTCCAATCATTGCTAATTGGGTGAGGACAAGTTTGATATGCAAAAAAGTACAATTGTCTATATCCACTTGAAGGTCCTCTTAGAAATGGTTTTGGTTTGGTTGTTGGTATTGGCCTTGAGGGCCCTGTTGGTATTGATACTGAGGCACATTTTGTTGTACATTTTGGTGGAAGTACACATTGCCCTGTGTGTTTTGTTGAGATGTGTAATATTGGTGGGGTGGAATGTATCTTTGGATAGGGTGCATATAAGTGTAAGTTGATTGTTGGGAATTTTGAAGAATATTTTGTGTTCTTGTATACTGAGGTGGAATATTTTGTTGCATGCCTTGGTTATGTTGTTTAGGGGGATTGGTGTATCTTTGACTATCAGGTATTGATTTTTGTTATGCACCTTGGTTGGTCAATCCTTAGATATGGGATGTATTGTTCGTTGTATTTGAGGTATTGGAAGTATTGTGTTGAGGTTGTCAGATAGTGCCACTGCTTCCTCTTGTATTTTTGAGGGATATGGATGAGTTGCTAGCATTTGAAAATTGAGTTTATTTATGAGGGGGCTTATATCTTGTCCCACTTGTTGTAGGTTGAGTATTTCTTTGAAGCGTTTGTTGAGCCAACTCATCTCTCTACTTTATCAATTCCTTTATTGAAAGCTTCCTGCTTAATTCTTCTATTTCTTGTTTTAGCTCTTCAACAGTCAATTCCCTTTTCTTGGGAGGGTTGTTGTGTCTTTTTGTAAAGCGTACTGCATGTGGAAAAGAATTTCCTGGATGTAGCTGAGCTATTCTATCCTCATAATCCATTTTTTTTGTATTATATGCTATTTCTTGGTCATTTCTTGTCTCAAATGCTGTCATCCATTGCGTATCAGGTTGATACATCTAAAAATTAAGGTGTGAATGATCATGTTAAATTTGATCTTGTTGAGGAGTATCCATTCCATTTTGCAATATCTCTTCATGTGAGTAGGTAGTGACTTCATCTAATGTCTATACTATGATATTATTCTATTCTTGATTTTCTGTATGTGTGATTGTGTTTGTGTTATGACCTTTTCCTTTGGATTTTGAGGTAGGATGGGACTTTGAATTATCCTTTTTCCATCTGTCAACTTTTTATCTTTATTAGACTGATTATTCTGATGTAATGATCTTCTTCCCTCCATCTCATAAAATGCTAAAATGTTGGAATTCAATCTTTCTGATGTACTTTTCAAACGTCTAGTTACTGACTTTAGTATTACTTTAGTAGAGTCGCCACCCACTTTCTGATAAGTGGGAAAGTTAAAATTTACTTGTAAGATTTTATTTATAAGGGTTCCTTAGTTTGTCCCCAACAAAATCCCTTACTTTGTTTTGTGAAAGTGTAATTACACTGATGTGAAGTTCAATGACTCTATAATGGAATGGTCTAGACTCAGGTTTGACTAGGTTCTCCCTAGTAGAGTCACCAATCTGCTAGGTCTCAAAAATGCAGGTTGTAGACCTTAAGAGGGTGCTGAGCTATTTGGGAACACTTTTGGCTAACAAATGGGCTAATTGATATGTTTGAAATCCCCTTGCACTTTAGGATCTACAAGACCTAGGCGGGTGTACCTAAATGACTGAGTAGATTTAAAGTTATGTATATGGTCTCTAATTTAGGAAATCTATTCACAATGGGACATGGAAGTGAAATAGATGCAAAGCTAACAAATGACCCTATTGTAAATGCTTTGAGTTGAATGTAAAAATAAGGTTTATATAGAATATTGCAAGTATGACGAGTGCCTAATCATATTGGGTGGATGGAGTTGAATTTGTATGATGGATTGATGAAGTCAGATGTGTAAGAGGGGTTAATTGACCTCTCAGCTTAACTCTAACTTGTTGGGCACTTTGGATGTTTGTAGCTTGTACAAACGTGCAAGTTTTTTAGTCACTATACTCTCCTTACTAATCCCAGTGCTATATTCCCAAATTACTGTGATATTATGAAAGGATTTTTAATTCTTTACTTGAGGGAAATCAATCAAAATAATTAACTTCAAAGTATTTTAATCATGAGTAGGAACCATTTAAGATGAATTACCTGAAAGGAATTTAATTCACTCCAGATTGAAACCAATCAAGAAAATCACACTACAACAACAAGTGTACCCTAATAAATTGTGTTAATTTGAATAATAAGAGAAGACCACTTTGGAGACATTATAATAACATATAATATTTAACTTCGACACAAAAGTTCAACACTGATAGTAAATCACCAAATATGAGCAATCTTCACCATTGATTCTAATTCAAAATTGATACATTAATAGCAAAAGTTTTTAAGGATATCTTGAAATATGAGTGCAGATAAGTGAAAGTGGAATAGTGGAAAGACGATATGATGGATTATTATATTTTTTCAAATGATGATTTCAAAATTAGCCTTGGTTTCCCATCTTATATGGGAAGAAAAATAAACTTCAGGCCTTTTACAAAATGAGGCAACGTTTCAAAACTACACCTCTTCGGTAATCTAACTATGGGTTTGATTAACATAATTAAAAAAATATACGAAATTTAAGACATTGGGACATTCTAAATTTCTTAATCAACATAGAAGACCTGTGATCATTGATCTAGAAAGGTCTTCATCTCCATGATAGAACGTCCAAATGTTTTCATCCCAATGACTTACTCTTTAGAATCTAGATACTTCTCTTCCCACTAATATATTGTGAAATTTGATGGCCATTTGTATTCTCAAATCTTTGGTACATTTGCAAGATGAACTTTCCATTAATTATCTAACAATACATTTGCATTAGCAACAAATTTCAAATACCCAACATTGAAAGCAACCAATCCATCTAGAATCAAGTTAAGACTATAGATACTAGTGTCACCATCCTTCTATATGTGAGTAATACACTAAGGAACAATCTGACTAAACTCCTTGTTCCATTCTTGAAGGTTTCTTAGCTGGTCATCATCTTTTACTATCTTTAGTATATACCATTGCTTCAAAGTATGGAAAGAATCTATTCGTGTCTTGATATTTTTGTCCTCTCTTTGTAAATACTGAAATTCATCCATAATCATCTTGACATTTGTTTAGTTGGTTTCAATGCTACAGGGGCATCGATACTCCTTTGTAGAAATTGACACAGTTTAAAAAAGGTGTGGTGTATAGGCTTCCATTTTTTAAACAAGGGATCCAACATAAGCATATGCTCTTTTATTTGATCAATGGCCTGTATAAGTGACTTGTAACAATCATATACATTCCCTAATTTATCTATAACCAACTTCACCCTGTGTTCAAGAATTTTTTCTATAGCCTCACAAATCTGCTTCTTTACTCCTTCCTGGGTTTCATGGCTGGTCTTCTTCAGTTCTTCCACTTCCTCCCTGAGAACTTTTATTTGTTTAGCAGAAAAATTCTATACACCATCTAATGGAGCACTTGGAGGCTGATACAACACTATCTCTTTGCTCTGTGAAGTCCCTGCTCCTCTTAGTTTCTTTTTTTGTTTCACATTCTCCATGAACAACTTATTGACTTTATCATTTAAGAATTTTTTCTCTTTCTCATATTCTCTTAGTCTATTCTCTAATCCTTTAACAATAGCATGAGTAAACATGGCTGAATGCATAGTCATAGTAGCAACTTCCAAAGGGGTTGTGTCTTGTAATGTTCTTACCATGGCTGCCCCTTTCATTTCTTGTACTACATCCAATAGCCTTGGATTTTGTGTATTATTCTTCTTGATCCATCTAGCTAGGGTCTTAATCCTTGGATTATATCCTGTACCACTCACTCCTTCATCATAATCAAACTTTGCAACTAGCATAGGATCTTCTTGGGCCCATACTTGGTCAAGCAAAAACATATTCTTTAACTCCAAACCGGGGAAAATGGGCATGTTACTCTTTAAAATCATTTTGCTAGCCTCTTGTGGGCTAATGTCAATGTTGTCAACTCTTATTTATTTGTAGGTTTGTGCCACCACCTAATCATGTTGCGATTCCTCAATCCCCATTTTATTTATCTCCACTCTTTCTTCAAATTCTTTTACTTTCATCTTTGTCCAAAAATCTCTAAATTTTGGAGTTTTAATAAACTCATCATCTTCTATGAAGCACAAAGTTGCAACCTATCCTTCATCTTTGTGCATTTCTTTACTTTCCCTTTCTTCAAAATCCATCCTTTCTTTAGGTTTATGGGAATTAGTTTCATGGACTAGCTAGTCGACCTCAACATCATCCTTCAATGACTATAACACATTGGCTACTTCTTCAGTGTCTCCCACCCCTTCACTTTCTTCATAAGGGACTAGTGGTTCAATCCCTTGTGTCTTTTGTCTTTTAGGAGGTGGTTGTTCTATGGGATATTCTAAGGTTGTGTTTGAAGTGTGCTCTACAATTATCATGCCACTATGTTCTTGAAGACATGTCTCCCCTCCTGTGGCAGCTTTACCATAAAAGTCCTCAAATATATCAATTATCAAATTTATTCTTTTGATAGGATCCTTCTCCTCAACAAAGTAGCCTGTGAAATCTTTGTGCTTTTGTTTCCTTTCTTCCTCAAGTTTCCTCATAATTCCCCATTTTTTATTTCTGTAAAATACTTCTTGAGGAGTAAGACAGTTTCTTATCACATCCTCTTCATAGTCTACCTGGTGAGAAATCATTGACTTGGTGAGGAGATTGTGTCTTACATAATTCATATGATTCTCAGGATCAAAGACTCTTTCCTTTCTTGAATCTAGTGAATATCTTGTCTTCAAATAATATTGCAACTCCTCTAATGTGTTAGAGCCTACTAACCAGTCTTCACACTTAGTAAGGTTTGGAAAAAATGTACCCTTCTTTTGTTTATGCATCATATCCTTCTCCAACCACATTATCTACCACATAAAATCTAGAAATTCTAGTCTAAGGGGCACAAAATTTGGTAGTATGTGTGGAGCAAGAGGGCATCCATAAAATCTTATTACTGTGACTTCAGACAGGAAGAACCAATCCCCAAATTTATGCATATGACCCTGCTCTGGTTTTAGAGCTAAAGGTATCAATAGCTATAGTATTTTAGTAGGAAATATTGGCATTATGTGGCCAAGAACTCTCAGGATCTTGTACAAAAAATCATTGTAGAATATCACAAAGCTTGAGTTTTTGCACTAACTGTCCCAAATATAGCACCCATTTTGAATAGGTATATGATTCCCTTGTCCATCAATTCTGGCCAAGTCCATTCATTTGGTCCACCCATCTTGATTCTAGTATAATATAAAATGACACAAAAGAGAATAATTTCTGAATGTAATGGGTGCTCTGTCTTCTATGACCTGTAGGATTTCTTCATTCAATGCATTTTCAAGATATGAAGCGGAGTCATATTCTATATTAGTCTCAAGATTTTGGATTCTCATGGCCATCATCATTAGGCTTATTGGAATTTTATCCTGAGCATCCAACCCAATATTTTGCATAGGGAAAGATATGTATTTATAAAATAGTACTAAAATTCTGTAACATTAATTGGTTCAGTAGTGGAGGGGGAAATAGGGATTGTTCTGTTGCCAACACCTTTCTTCATGTATAGGGGAAGCTTGTCACTTCTATAAGTTCTTCTCAACCTAGTATACTCCTCCTCACTCTTCTATAGGTCTATCTTAGTTAAGGCCTATTTTTTCAAGTTGAAACACTCAATGATATCTATCCTGGTTACTTCAACCAACACCAGAGCATTTGGAAATCTCACAGTTTTAGTAGTAGGGTGATAATGTTTAGCTATTATTTTGATAAATTCCACATCAACAAACACATTTGGGACAATCAGTTTAGCCAAGTCTAACATCCACAGGTTTGACACTGGGACTTTTCCATCTCTTTTACTATAAAAATACTAGAATAAGTCCCATCCAGATTTAGGAATGAGGGCATCTTTGCAACCTTGTGTGGTATCCATGAGGAGTTTCTTGAAATCTTCCTTAGTGGACCCTAGGAGTATATCTAGAATGGACAGATGGAGAGGCCTCTTTTTTTGTTTTGGGCTCTTCATCCTTAATTTCAATTTCCCTTCTTAGTTTCTAATTTTTTCCTTTTAGGTAGCATGATTCTACTTGTTCTGCTAAAATTTCAAAATAACAAAGCTTTTGAATTAATTCACACCAGTCAAGCTTTTCAATGAGTTACTTGTGCACTTACCCAAGTGTTGACAATTTTAGAGCTCTTCCTCCAGTATCCCTAGCTCCCTTCATGACAACGTTTTGCGAATGAGTGCAACAATCAGGAAATGTCTTGTTTTTAATGGCATTCAAATTCAGTCATATCAACATTAATATCAACCTTCTGCCAAATACTTTCACAATAGGCTTATACCTTGAGTTTGATTATGCACCATTGGATATGCACGTCAAGGTGATTGATGTGATCTCATATATTTATTACCACAATCTATAATGATGTCATGAAAAGTATTACCGTACTACCGCTATCGCTTATCTTACTTAGTGCGGTATGGTGGTACAAAGTTTTATGCCTTCTATCTATGTTGCCTTCGATCTTCATGGTCGTGAGATAGCGAGATATATATCACTATGCCGCTCTTATATTATTTACATTATGTGGTACTGCAGTGTCTTCCTCTACTTAATGCTACCATCCTGCTTAAACCTCCTTATTGCGGGGTAGCAATGTATACCGCTTGACTGCATATGCTACTTGACTACTTTGTGGTATGGCAGTTTCATGTTTTATTTTATTAGGCACTGCCAGCCCATTCAAGCTTCATGTTATTGTTGTGGGATTGTGGTAAGGGGAATAGATTGGTTTATTGGTGATTATTTGAGCTTATATATGTGTTTCAGTGTTAGTTAGGCCCAAAATTTAGGTTTGATTCTAGGGGAAGGTGATGTTTACAAAAAAAGGAATTATCTAAAGGAACAAATGAAAATATTTACAAAAGGTGGTTCTAATAGTTAAGTAATATGAATGATTTTATGGATCTTGTCACAAAAATTATTTCATTTCATGTTAAACACAATTCAGAACCAAAGGTAGTAGATCTTTTGATGTGGGTTAGATGTGAACAGGGTAATGAAGGCTGGTAGAAATTAAGTTGATTTTTTTAACTCTAACAGTGGCTCTAATTGGGGATGAATGGCTATGAAGTAATTGAAAGAATCTAGAAGTGATATTTGGGACACATACCATGGGTGAATGTGACCTAGATGGAGAAGGAAAGGGAAAGAAAACCTAAAAATACTATGCATGGAATGATATATATATATTTAGGAAAAAAAGTGTTTCAGGAATTGTCCATGCACTAGCAATTCTTGATCTTCTCCTACCATATTTTGATGATAGTAGGAATCTTCACCACCTTTACTAGTGATAAAAAATGGTCATATCCATAGGGATTCAAATTTCCCATGTTTCCCTTTGTCTTGGATTTTGGCATTCCACATAAGAACTATATCATTCACTTCAAACTTTCTATCCTTTGCCTTTTTGTCAAATAAGTACTTCATTTGTGATTGCATCTTTCTATTATGTTTCTGGGAAAAACTTCTAATTTCATCCAACTCTGCCAACTGTTCCATCCTCTCCTACATAGGTTCAGGAATATGTCAATCTTCTTGTAGTATAAACTTGTAAAACAATAGGAGATTATGCATAGGCATCCTTGCTTGCATTCCATAAAATAATTCAAAAGGAGATTTCCCCGTAGATTTTTTATTGTAATTCTGTCTACCCAAACTACTAACCTCAATTTAGAATCCCATGCTTTTTTATTGTTATCCAACATCCTTTTAATTATCTTTATAATATGTCTTTTGTTGCTAGATTCAACTTTCCCATTTGCTTATGGATGATATGGGGAAGCATATGAGATTGCTATACCATATGATTCACAAAACCTTTTGAATTCTTCTGATCTAAAGCACTTGCCATTGTTTGTTATTAATCTAATAGGAACTCCAAATCTAGTGATAATATTCTCCATCAAGAAATTTATTACAACCTTACTAGTGGCTTGCTTTGTGGGTATAGCTTCTATCCATTTTGAAAAATAGTCAGTAGCTACCAAAATCCATTTATGGACTCCACTAGATTTATCTGCAATCTCTCCTATGAAATCAATTCCCCATTGATGGAATGGAGCTTCAACTTGCATGGGCCTTAATGGTGATGCTCCCTGATATTTCATCTTCCTAGAAAATTTCTGACAAGCTTCACAATTTTGTACATAATTAAAGGCATCATTGAAGACCTTTGGCCAATAATATCCCGCTCTTAGAATCTTGTGGGCAATAGTCTTTGTTGAAAAATTTCCTCCACAAAAACCTTCATGCATCTCTTTTAGCACATGCTTTGCTTGTGATTCATATAAACACAATAATAACACACCATATTTGTTTTTCTAGTATAAATCTTCATCTATAAAGAAATACTTTGATGCATGTAGTTTCAAATTTCTCTTCTGATTGTCATTAAATCTTCTAGGACACTTTTGATGTTTGAGGTAATACATTATATCAGTGTACCATGGGGTGTTTTTAATGCTAAAAATCATGTCTTCTTCTTCTCCTATGTTACAAATTTTTGCCCCTTCAAAATTTGATTCAACCATGAGCTTAGCCAATCCCTATCCTCTTACTAGTTTGGTAATCTGGATTTCAACATCAAACTCCTGAATTTTGTTAATCTATCTACATCTTCACCCTATAACCTTATTTTGCACAAACACATCTTTAATTGCGGCATTAGGAACATAAGAAATTATTTTGGCCCCTACTAAATAAGGTATGAATGCTTTAACAACTTCACAAGTGCATATGCCTATTTTTCTGTAATGCCATATTTTAATTCTGCTCCTTGAAGGGATTTGATAAAGAATGATATTGGATGCTCATATCCTTCATCATTCTTCTATAACATTACTATTGCAATGATATGATAGGATTCAAATGAGAAAATATAGAATGGTTTACTCAAATCAAGTGATTTCAGCACGAGGTCCTCCTTGATTGCTCTTTTAATGGATATAAATGCATCATTTGCTTATGTTGTCTAGTCAATTCTTGCACCTTTCTTCAACATTATTGATATAGGTTTTACAATCTCAACAAAGTTTGATATGAAACTCTTTACAAAATTGATCTACCCAAAGAAAGATTGAATGAATTTCATTGTCTTTGGGATAGGAATTTTGTCAATAGCCTCCACTCTCTTAGGATTACCCCATCTTTAGAAACTATGTGGCCCAACAATTTTCCTTCAATCACAACAAAATGACATTTCTTTGGGTTTAAAGAGATACCATACTCTAAATATTTAAGGAAAATATTTTCCAAATGTTCAACATGGTCTTCTGCTTTCTTAGAATATTCTATGAGGTCATCTTGATATACTACTATTATTGCATTGATCAAGTCGGCAAAAGCAACACCCATATCCCTTTGAAAGGTGGCACCAACATTTGTGAGGACAAATGGCATCTTGAAATATACATATGTGCCCCATGGTGTAGTAAAATCAGTCTTATTCTATTTTGATTCTTTCACCTTTACTTGGTTGTATCCTGAAAATCCATCCATCATAGATAATAATTCACACCTTCTCACCTTCTGCAACATGGCTTCCATGTTTGGAAGGGGATAATTGTCTTTAAGTGAAGAGACATTCAAATTTCAAAAATCTACACATAATCTTATGTATCCATTCTTCTTCCTAACAGGCACCAAGTTTGAGACCCAAGTAGAATGTCTAATGGGTTTAATGATACCTCCTTCTCTAAGTTTCATGAGTCTTTGTGCATCTTGGGTTCAAGAGTAGGATTATTGGTCTTTGTTTCTATCTAAAGGGTTTAACATCAGGATTTAATGGAATTTCATGTTGAAATAAGTCTTTATATGCTTTAAGGTTCTCATATGACCATGTAAAAACATGTTTATAATTTCTTAGTAATGTAATCAACATCTCCCTAATCTTAGGAATTATCTTCTTTCTAACATGTACACCCTTTTGGGAGCCAATTTAGTTCCCAAATTAACTTCTTCAATGTCTTCCTTCTTTACTGGTGTTTTTTTCACAATCGCTTGGTCATTCCCATCAAATACCCTTTCTAATGCCACTAATCCTTTAGGTACTTTGTTTGTTTTGAGTTGTACCACTTCTTTGCTGAACATAATTTGCTTTCCATCCACTTTTTCAATGAACGCATTGAAATCAATTTCTTGAGCCTCAAATTGATCTATATAGTGTAGGAATTTAATTAGATATTCCTCATCATTGAACACCTGCCAATTGTAAATATTATCAGGAATTGTAGGTCTGGCCTTGAACTCCACTTGTGAGATGCCTACTAGTGTAAGATCATCCTTCTTTAGTGCCACATTTTCCAAGAAGTCAACCATTATGTTTTTAGATCCGTCTACCCAGTCAATTGAAAAAGTATCAAAGAGCTCCATGTCATCTCACATTGTATGTTTATATTGTTTCAACCTTTTGTTTTTTGTAGAATATTTTTCCCTTGTGAAACAACCAACTCTAAATCCCTAAACATAGTTAGTACCTTGATCCCATATCTTCTGGCAATGTTTAAGCCTAATAAAAGGGCTTCATATTCTGCTATGTTATTCATACATTCAAATTCCAATAGAAATGAGTACTTGAATGTTCTACCATTGGGGGAAATGAAAACAACTCCATCTCCATTCCCCTCTTTGCTACAAGCTCCATCAAAATATATTTTCCATACACCTTGTTCATTATGAGAAACATCTCTAGCAATTAGATCTGTATTTTGCAATTAAGGGTTTGAACATTCAATTCTAAACCTTCCAAGGTCCACATAACAAAAATAATTCATTTGATTTGGATCAAAATTCTCTATGACTTGTTCTGATCTTGGCTCCCTATATAACTTGAATTCTCTTCCATTCACAAGTATTTTTGCATAGGACAGATCTAGCTGAACATTTCCTCCAATTGCCACAACCCATTGTCTTGATAAAAGTATACCAAAGTAAGAAGGTGTATCTATTACTGTTATGTCAGTTTTGTAAGTGGCTTTTGGGTAGGAAGCCATCTTTAGTTCTACATCCCACATTACATCGATGACCTGGATAGATCTATTGTCCATGGTGTAACATTTTCCATCGGTGGTATCCAATCACAATCCTAACTCCTTCATAAAAACCATTGGCATAATGTTGCTTGCTTCCCTTGAGTCAATCATGTAGTTCCTCACAATTTTGTTATTTATCAGAAAGGTAGTGTAGAAAGGCTCTATTTGAGAGGGGGCCTTTGTTAAGGTATCCCTTAGGTACACTTCCAAACTTTTGGCTTCTTCCCTTTTGGCATTATTGGCTTGATCCATTTCGGTCACACCCTTGTCTTATTTGTTTGTTTTCTTAGGCATATCTATTAGTAGCTTGAGTGTATCATTCCTATATTCTTCTATCCTCATGATTTCTAGCAAAGGAACTGACATTTTCATTTGGGACAAAGCTTGGGTGAAATCAAATGAAGGGGGATTTACTATTTCCATTTTAGCTGGTTTCTTTTCCTTAGGTAAATTCTTTGGTTTAGTTTCACTTTGATCAGTCTTAATTATCTCTTTAGATACATATTTCTGATTAACCTTTTGAAAATCCTTATTTTTTACCTTTTCATGTTTTTCCTGAGTCACTCCTTTATCTTTTATAAACAGTCCCCCAAGCTTGCCTTCATCTTCATTTATTGTCCTATTTCTTAGTTTGTAATTACTCTTTGCTTGTGCCATTGCAACGATAGTCAAAGCTTTAATTTCCTCTAAGTTGGTCTCCTCAATTGACATTGATTCATTTTTTATGGTGCTTTAGGTAGATTAGTCTCTACATCACTTTCATCTTCTTGATTAGAGAAGACCGCCTGTTCTTCCATGTGGACATTATACATCTGACTACTCACATAATATTCATACTCATCCTCATTTGATGAGGAATATTAATTATCGATATGGTTAGGTTTTATTGAGAACATATTTATAATATGATGCTAAACCTCTTATTCATAAAGGATGTCTTCCTTTTGAAATTCCTGGGCTACTACACAATATTTAGGTGGAATTGTTGACTTGATCCTTTTGGGTCACACCCTTGTCTGATTTTTTTGCTTTCTTATGCATATTTGTTAGTAGCTTGAGTGTATCATTCCTATATTCTTCTATCCTCATTATTTCTAGCAAAGGAACTGGCATTTTCATTTGGGACAGAGCTTGGGTGAAATCAAATGAAGGGGGATTTACTATTTCCATTTTAGTTGGTTTCTTTTCCTTAGGTAAATTCTTTGGTTTAGTTTCACCTTGACCAGTCTTAGTTATCTCTTTAGATACATATTTTTGATTAACCTTTTGAGAATACTTATTTTTTTCCTTTTCATGTTTTTCCTGAGTTACTCCTTTATCTTTTATAAGCAATCCCCTAGGCTTTCCTTCATCTTCATTTAATATCCTATTTATTAGTTTGTAATTACTCTTTGCTTGTGCCATTGCAACAATAGTCAAAGCTTTAATTTCCTCTTCTATTGGTCTCCTCAATTGACACTGATTTGTTTTTGATGGTGCTTTAGGTAGATTAGGCTCTACATCACTTTCATCTTCTTGATCAATAAAGACCTCCTGTTCTTCCATGTGGACATTATACCTTTGACTACTCACATCATATTCATACTCGTCCTCATTTGATAAGGAATATTCATTATCAATATGGTTAGGTTTCATTGACAACATATTTATAGTGTGATGCTCAAACTCTTGGTCATAAAGGATGCCTTCCTTTTGAAATTTCTGGGCCACTACACAATATTTAGGTGGATGTGGAAGTCTACATGCCACACACCATGGACTACTTTTTGCAAGATTTTCTTTATTTTTCTTTAGCGGGTCTGAGGTTTTCTTAAAATTGTGTCTTTGATTCTCATCCACTAGCTTCCCATCCTTCCAGTTAGTGTTGTAAGGCATTTCACGGAGTCTTGGTCTGTCATTTTTGTAATGGGTATTTTGTTTGTGTACATTGTTGTTGGGATTCGGTTGCATTCTAACATCACCTCTTCTACCAACTTTTCTAGTAGCTCTTCTATTTTGTTCTATAGTTAATGCAATTCTCTTAGCTTTTGCTAGGGATTTAGGGGCTTTATTTCTGAGTTCATACCCTATCTTGGCATCAAAAGCATTAATGTAGAAATCTACACACATTGCTTCTGTTGGTTTCAATTTAGGGGCAATCTTATTGTAGACTTTAGTGAACCTTATATTGAAATCAACCATTGACTCATTCTAATTTTTACAAATATTGGATATGTCCCTCAGGGTGAAATGTGAATTGTAATTACTCCCATATTGCTCTAAAAACTGATCCTTAAAATCAGCTAGAGAGCTGATTGATGCATTTGGAAAATTTTTGTACCAACCCCTGGCATCGTCCACTAGGGATTGCATTAACAACTTCATTTTGAGATCTTCAGCTTCTATTTCAATATTTTCCATGATAGTGTTAAAATTCGCTATGTGTTCCTCTGCTATGATGACATGAGTCCCTGCAAATTTTGGGATAAAATTCCTCTGAATACTTCTAATTGGGTTAGGAAAATTTTAAAATGCAAAAAATTTCACTTGTCTATTACTTGAAGGTCCTCTTAGAAAATGGTTTTGGTTTGGTTGTTGGTATTGGCCTTGAGGACCTTGTTGGTATTGATATTGAGACACATTTTGTTGTAAATTTTGGTGAAAGTATACATTACCCTGTGTGTTTTTCTGAGATGTGTAATATTGGTGGGGTGGAATGTATTGTTGGCCAGGGGGTGGGTAATTGTAAGTTGATTGTTGGGAATTTTTAGGAATATTTTGTGGTCTTGTATTCTGAGGTGGAATATTTTGTTACATGCCTTAGTTATGTTGTCTGGGGGGATTGGTGTATCTTTGAATTTTGGGTCTTGAGTTTTGTTGTGCACCGTAGTTGGTCAATCCTTGGTTATGGGATGTATTGTTCATTGTATTTGAGGTATTGGAAGTATTGTGCTGAGGTTGTGAGATAGTGCCACTACTTCCTGCTATATTTTTAAGGGATATGGATGAGCTTCTAGTATTTTCAAATCCAATTTGTTTATGAGGGAGCACATATCTTGGCCCACTTGTTGTGGGTTGAATATTGTATTGAAGCACTTGTTGAGCCAACTCATCTCTCTGCTTTATCAATTCCTTTCTTGCAAGCTCCTTGCTTAATTCTTCTATTTCTTGTTTTAGCTCTTCAACAGTTAATTCCTTGTTCTTGGGAGGGTTGTTGTGTCTTTTTGTAAAGCGTACTATATCTAGAAAAGAATTTCATGGATGTAGCTAAGCTATTCTATCCTCGTAATCACTTTTTGCTATATTATATACTATTTCCTAGTCATTTCTTGTCTTAAATGCTACCATCCATTGGGTATCAAGTTAATACTTCTAAAAATTAAGGTGTGAATGATCATGTTCAATTTGATCTTATTGAGGAGTATCCGTTCCATTTTTCAATGTCTCTTCCTATGAGTTGGTAGTGCCTTCTTTTAATTTATGTCCTATGATACCGTTCTATTCTTGATTTTCTGTATGTGTGATTGTGTTTGTGTTATGATCTTTTCCTTTAGATTTTGTGGTAGGGGGACTTTGAATTATACTTTTTTCCATCAGTCCACTTTTTATCTTTATTGGACTAATTATTTTGATGTAATGATCTTCTTCCCTCCATCTCGTAAAATGCTGGAATTTAATCTTTCTAATGTACTTTTCAAATGTCCAGTTATTGACTTTAGTATTACTTTAGTAGAGTCACCACCCACTTTTTGATAAGTGGGAAAGTTACAATTTCTTTGTAAGATTTTATTTATAAGGGTTCCTTAGTTCATCCCCAACAGAATCCCCTACTTAGTTTTGTGAAAGTGTAATTACACAGATGTGAAGTTCAATGATTTTGTAATGGAATGGTCTAGACTCAAGTTTGAATAGGTTCTCCCCAGTAATGTCACCAATCTATTAGGTTTCAAAAATGCAGGCTGTAGACCTTAAGAGGGTGCCAAACTATTTGGGAACACTTTTGGCTAATGAATGGGCTAATTGATATGTTTGAAACCCCTTGTACTTTAGGCTCTGCAAGACCTAGGTGAGTGTGCCTAAATGACTGAGCATATTTAAATTTATGTATATGATCTCTGTTTTGAGAAATCTATTCACAATGGCACATGGAAGTGAAATAGATGCATACCTAACAATTGATCCTACTATAAATGCTTTAAGAGTTGAATGTAAAAATAAGGCTTATATAAAATATTGCACGTATGACTAGTGTCTAATCCTATTGGGTGGATGGAGTCAAATTTGTATGATGGATTGATGGAGTTAGATGTGTAAGAGGGGTTAATTTACCTCTTAGATTAACTCTAACTTATTGGGAACTTTAGATGTTTGTAGCTTGTACAAATATGAAAGTTTGTTAGTCACTGTACTCTCCTTACTAATCCCAATGCTATATTCCCAAATTACTGTGATATTATGAAAGGATTTTTCATTCTTTACTTGAGGGAAACCATTCAAAATATTTAACTTAAAAGGATTTTAATCTTGAGTAGGAACCAATCAAGATGAATTACCTAAAAGGAATTTAATTCACTCTAGACAAAAACTAATCAAGAAAATCGCATAGCAACAACAAGTGTGCCCTAAGACATTGTGTTAATTTGAATAATAAGGGAAGACAAATTTGGAGATAGCAAATAACATATAAGATTTAACTTTGACACAATAGTTGAACATTAATACTAAATTACCAAATATGGGCAATCTTCTCCATTGATTCTACTTTAAAATTGATACATTAATAAGTGTTTTGAGATATCTTGAAATATGAGTGCAAATGAATGGAAGTGGAATGGTGGAAAGATTATATGATGATGGATTTTTTTTTTTTTTTGAATGATGATTTCAAAATAGGCCTTGGTTTCCCATCTTATATGGGAAGCAAAAGAAGCTTCATGCCTTTTACAAAATGAGGCAACGTTTCAAAACTACACCTCTTCGGTAATCTAAATATGGGTTTGATTAACATAATTAAAGAAATATACAAAATTTAAAACATTGGGACATTCTGAATCCTTTAATCAACATAGAAGACCTATGATAATTGATCTGGCAAGGTCTTCATCTCCATGATAGAACATCCAAATGTTTTCGTCCCAATGACTTACTCTTTAGAAGCTAGATACTTCTCTTCCCACTAATATATTGTAAAATTTGAGGCCATTTGTATTGCCAAATATTTGGTACATTTACAAGATGAACTTGCCGTCTATTATCTAGTAACACCTTACATTAGTAACAAATTTCAAATACCCAACATTGAAAGAAAATAATCCATCCAGAATCAAGTTAAGAATGTAAAGACTAATGTCACCATCCTTCTGTATGTGAGTAATACACTGAGGAACAATTTGAATGAACTCCTTTTTCTATTCTTCAAGGTCCCTTAGCTGGTCACCATCTTTTACTATCTTTGGTATAAACAGTTGCTTCAAAGTATGGAAATAATCTATTCGTGTCTTGATCTTTTTGTCCTCTCCCTGTATATACTAAAATTCATCCATAATCATCTTGACCATTTTTTTGGTTGGTTTCAATTATGTAGGGGCTTCAATACTCCTTTGTAGAACTCTACACAATTTGAACAAGGTGTGATGTATAAGCTGCCATTTTTTAAATAGGGGATCTAACATAAGCATATGCGTTTTATTTGATCAATGGCCAGTATAAGTGACTTGTAACAACCATATACATTCCCTAATTTATCTATAACCAACTTCATCCTGTGCTCAAGAATTTTTTCTTTAGTCTCAAAAATCTACTTCTTTACTCCTTCTTAGGTTTCGTGGCTAGTCTTCTTCAGTTCTTCCACTCACTAGTACACAAACAACAATATATGACTAAATAAACTACTAAAAATTGCATATAAATAAGTAACTTTAGTCACGTGACTATTAGTGGTTTATTTGTAGTTATTTATAGCACCACTAAATTTATGACTAAACAATTTTAGTCATTTATTTAGTCATTGATTTTAGTCATTAATTTGGTCATTGATTTAGTCATTTATTTATTCATGGTAGTGATTTATTTAGTCATTAATTTAGTAATATATTTAGTCATTAATTTAGTCATTGATTGTGGTTAACTGGTCATTTATTTAGTCATGGTAGTCATTACTTTAGTCATATATTCATGGTAGTCATATATTTAGTCATATATTTAGTCATTAATTTAGTCATATATTTAGTCATATATTTAGTCATTAATCTAGTCATTAATTTAGTCATTACTTTAGTCATTAATTTAGTCATATATTTAGTCATATATTAGTCATTAATTTAGTCATTAATTTAGTCATTATTTTAGTCATATATTCAGCGATATATTTAGTCATTAATTTAGTCATTTTTATTTACTGGTTTCCATTAATTGGTAGTAAATATAGTCATGAAATGAATAATTTATTAAATACCATAAATTTTATAATGCAAAACTAACATACTATTAAACTTGAACTAAAACATAAAAGCAAATAAAAATATTACATATATGAACAAGCTACAACATGCTATAATTAAAATATTGATTCAACATCATGATAAATAAAGGTAATCTGTAATAAAAAATTTAATGCATATATATATAAAGTTACAAATGTCAAAGCTGTCTAAGAGTTTCCAACTCTTTCAAATACACCATGATAATTAAGATCCTTGAACAACACATTCAAAATACTGCAAAAAGCAGTGAGCCAAGATGTCTTACACTAACTAGTACATGATAAACATGTTCAACTATGTCATTTTTTGCAAATATTTTAGTGGCCACCATGTGAAGGTTCCCTTTTTCTCTTTCAAATGAACAACTCCATCTATTTTGTCTTTATAAACAAGGGGTATGTTACTTGTGACCTTTAAAATGTTTACATTTGCATCTCCAGTTCCTTTCAAGTTGACTCTATGTACAATAGATAGGGAGTGAATCCACCCAATGCCCACAACATCACCATCAAACGGATCCAACACCCCAACTTTATCCCCTTCTTTGAGTTTATCATTAATACATTTTTGTAAAAAGAAAAAAAAAACACATTATATTAGATAGGTAATGATTACCCTTGTTTGCATAATAAAACAACCATTACTTACTTAAATAGTACTTGCATGTGTGTTAAAATAATTGCAAAAGGAAAATTTCAAAAATAATTGCAATGATCTAATTTACTAAAAAACCAACACTCATAGCAGTGCTTACAATGTTACTATTAGCTTCATGCTAATCAGATACAAAGGCCACAAATATAAACACTACATTACCATGCACACATACCAGAAACATAAGGTTATGACAACACTATTACACATAAAAAGGTAGCTACTGCACAAAAACAAAGAATGCAATATGAGAGCACTACTACTATTGCTGCAAGGTGAAGGTGAAATACATTGGGATGTATAAAAACAGTGGCATGAAAGCTCTAAAACATAACCCCATGCAGTCAACATAACCTTGTCAATGATGAAATATAAAAGAAGAACAAAGAACAAAATGTATCAAGACAACATGTGATAGCCATTAAGAGCAGTCATTGAGGAAACAATGTAGTATTTCTCGATGGCTTTCATAGCAACAGTAAAGGAGTAACAAATAAGGTTGGATGTAGAGGTCACATAAATAATAGAGAAAGAGCCTTTCGCTGTTAGAAAATAGTGTAAGAGTATGCAAAAAGAAGTTAGGAATGATGTCCAATGAACAAGTAGTAGTAGTAGTAGCGGGTTTCATGGCTGTAGCATTGAGTTTAGTGCAAGGGCAGTGAGTTTTATGGCTATAAAAAGTGTAATGGATCAAGCAAAAAATATCATTACTAAACAACAAGAAGACATTAAGAGAAAGCGACAAGAATATAAAAAGTTTTTTTTTAAAATAACAACCATAATGAAGAGTTAACAATAGATCCATGAAAGAAAGAACATGTATCACCCAATGAAAGAAGCAACACACTAAGTTCAAGATGTTGACAAGGTCAATTACAATGCCCTAAAACATAGTCAAGCATCATAAAGCATTGAAGTGCCAACAATCCCCACTAAAAAGTGACAAAGTAGGTACAATGATTGTTCTATGGGTTACATTCAATGTTTTAGTTGTCTATTCACTATTCTATAAGCTTGTTCACTGTTTGGGATCATAACAATCATTAATACATGAAGGGTTTCAGAATCAAGGAAAAGTAACATTTCATAGCACTCACCTCAAGTTCAACACCAGTAGTACTATCAATATCATGCATATACTCCTCGAATTCAGCATAATCACTGTCAACATTGTCCCGAAGTTGTGTAGCTTTGCAGAGAGCTCTATTGACAGGGTCTTTTCCTTTTTGTTCTGCTTTCATATAATTGTCCCGCATGTGGTTTAATCATGATGTAAAGTTAATATAAATCAAGTAAACAATGCAAAAGCTATAAATTTTTGTCCACAACAACTATTATATTACCTCAACTTCAACACAACTATGATTGACATCAAGGCGTTTTTGTTTTCGTGTTGCTTTGATAAAATTGCTCTGCATGTAGTTTAACCATCAAGCAAAAAATATATCTAGATGAGTAATTCATGTAAAAAATAGTCAACATAGCCTTTCCAAGCATAAAAGTCACAATAGGTGGAATGGGTGAAAATCCATTTTTGTAGATTCACAAACCCTCAACTTTGTCTTTACAGACCTGTTTAAGCAATTTGACTACAAAATGCACAAAACTCTTCAATAATCCACCAAATCAGAAAAAAATTGAAGTTAACTCACCCAACCACATAATTCAATGCAAAAGAGGACAAGGAAACCTTGCATGAGCAAGTACAGAAGATTGGGACTGCAAATAATCAAAAATTTCTAAGAAAAGAACATAATTTCAAGATTTTTATTATTGCTTTATGATCCATAGCAGCAAAAATATTTTGGGGAAAAAATCGGCAAACCAAAAGAATAAGATTTTTTGAAAAAATCAGGAAAAAGTCTTAAAAAAAGGAAAAAATCAGAATTAAAAAAAAGGTAAAAATTGTAGAACAAGAGATAAAAACTATTTTTTTGAAATTGAAAGGCATTTCCATAGCATAGAGATATAGAGAGAAAATAAAATAAAGAGTTTAACTAATGAATTGTAAAAAATAGATTTTTGTAGTTTATATTCATATCGTTGATTATATTGCATTGCACATCTTTCAAACTCAAAGCATTACTTCACATTGCATAACTAATAACTAGATGCTGATAGATGATAAAATTTCAATTAAAATATAGTTTTTACAAAGTCAACCTAAGGAGTTATGCAATTACTTCACATTGTATAACTAATAACTAGGAGCAGTTGCCAATTGCATTTGCTTGTCATGGCATTCTATGAGACCACATTTCTTTGAGGCATTTTTTCAAACAATTCACTGCCTTGTCTATGCTACCACATTTTTCATACATGTCTACCAAAGTATTTTGTCAAACAGTTCACTACCTTGTTGCTATGGCTAAAAACCTAAAACAAGTGCTTTCAATCAAGCTATAGATGCTTGGAAAATCTCTATCAAAAGCATAATAGTAAGCAATAGCATAGACAAAGCGGTGAACTCTTTGAAAAAATGCCTCAAAGAAATGAGGTCTCATCCATCACCATGAGACCTCATTTCTTTGAGGCATTTTTTCAAAGAGTTCATTGCCTTGTCTATGCTAACACATTTTTCATACATGTCTATCAAAGCATTTTATCAAATAGTTCATTGCCTTGCTACTATGGCTAAAATCCTAAAATAGGTTCTTTCGAACAAGCTATGGATGCTTGGCTAAAAGCCTGCAAATTTTTTAAAAATTAAGATTAATCGGGATTTCTTGCAGATTTATGCTTCTGTGGCCCACATTGCCAAATTGTCACACCCATAAATGAGTTTGAGACTCCACAATATTTCCCCATTCCTAAACAAAAATTAGCACTATCGGCCTAACAATGCCTCATCGACGGAACCCACATCATAGCCTCGCCGATGGCTCGATGGAAGTAGTTAATAACCTTGTATCAGTGTAACAATACCCTATTGGGCTGACTCCTAAGGTGTCCTCCCCGATAGACCGATAGAGTCAACAAAAGCAAGCACATTGTTGTAACACATGAACATTGGTGGAATGAATGTTTGCATTCCCCCGATGGCCCGATATAACCATGGATTATCATGAATTAATATATATCAAGGGAATTAGTCTTGTTTACCTTGTTCATGGGCCAAAGGTGTATTAAGGGATTGGCACCCCCTTATGGTTCAAAAACCTACACTTTTGAGACCTAATAGATCATTCATTGATCTTATAGTTATTTTGTCATAAAAATCACAGTCACAACATTTAGGATAGTCACAATGGATTTCAATGAAACAAAAGGTAAAATTTCATAGATTCACTGTTCTATATATGATCGTAATACTTTGCCTAGAGATCACAAGAGTAATTTTATAAAGGCATGTTGTGGAGAACATTTATGAAATTTGCAGACATCTTTAGAATACAATATAAAGATGATATAGTTGAGAATCAAAATATTGAGGGATAGCCTCTTACTTGATTTGAACCCATAGAATTATGGTCATTCAATGCAAAAACTATAGGCTTAACAAAGGCAACCAACTGCGGAAATTTCTCAATGAGACAGTTTAAGCAATTCATTATATGTTGGTAGTCTTCATTTGAGTTGACATGATTTGGAGAGGCTCTTACTGGGCGTTCAATAGATGGTTGTGAAATCTCTATTGACAAACTAGATTTCCTCTTGATACTAGTATTAGATTTAGTATGATCTAGTGCTACCATATAATTGACAACATCTTCTACACTTGCTTCTCTATTATTTTTTTCCACCTAAAATATAATGTCAATTTCAACAAATAGTCAGTTCAATAAAAAATTGAAATAAATAACACAATGTAAATTGAACCAAAAATCTGTACACTTACTCCACATTTGTCCATTTTGGCTTGCAACCCACCTCGACCAAATGTATATTTAGTCCTCACATTATCTCTTGCTCTCTTGCCTCTGTTACTCTTTGTCAAATATTCTTCGGAACACATACTTTCTTTCAATGCCTCCCACTGTTTGGGAGATAGAGTGGAGTCTAATATCTCTTTTCCCTCCATGATTGTTTTTCTGCAATTGTATCTAAAACTGTTCATCAAAAGTCTCATCTTGTGCTTGTAATATTTTCTAGAGATTTTTCCATCAACAGTGTCAAAGGTATTTTCCTTTTTTTGTATAACATATTCCACATTTCATGGATCTTGCTCTGCAAAATTTGATTTGTAGATATCCAAATGGGCCCTACATCTTACACCCAACACAGAGGCCCACCTTGCAACATTTTTCCCAATGGGTTCACCATCTCTTGATACCTCAACCAAGAATGGCTTCTTCCCTTCTAATATTCTTTCTTTTGCATTCCTCTTTGTAGATCTATATAAATCTTGACTCAATCTTTGTCTTTTAACGTAAGCAAGCACATCTTTTGTTTCACCACTACAACTATTTCTAGCTGATCCACTAATTCCTTCAAAAGTTGTAGATGCGACAAGTGCACTCTCATGCACATCAGATGCAAAAGGACTCTCTTCATGACTTTGATTAACTAGAACTTCATGCTCCTTGGCCACATCACGTGTGGTATGATTAGGTAGATCAGTAATTGTCTCCACATATTTCACTTCATCACAACTATTTTTTTCACCAAATTCATTTGTTGAATCACAAAGCGTTGGCTTCTACGAGCTGGCAGTACTGTATCTTTACTTCCTTTTAGTTTTTCTCTGCATTTTCTTTGCTCTCTTTTTCTTGCCTGTAAAACAAAAAAAATCATATCATGTCTTATATACATAAAGCTCTTGCCTATAAAATTTCATTAAAAAGTATTAAACAAATAATTTACTACTTAGTGGATTTACAACTTGCTTGTTTGACGTCAAACCAAGACGTGATAAATATTCATTATTCTTGGCCACACGTTCTTCATGAAAGCACTCATAATCTGTCACTAGAATTTCAACATTGTGATCACTATCATCCAATTTGGCCCTTAAATTCTTTTTCTTCATTTCCTGATGTCCACAAAAATAATAATGTATAAATTAGTAACTTGATATAGAGATAATTAACTGTAACAAAAAATGCATAAATACAAGTTTATGAGGTCTCAGTTTTAATGATCAGTCATTAAAACATGTACGAAGTCTAAAGCACTACAAACAGCAATAGTCATTAGATGTTGTGGGTATTTCAGTCAATGGATATTAAATAATGGTGCCCTGCAGAAATGCCAGTTGCATAAAAACTTAGCAATGTATTTGAATCAATCCATCAAATCTTTAGTAATAATGTTTTCATTCATGGTTCAATAAATTTTTTTGTATGACCAAATTTTAACTGGACATGAACTTGTAGCATGGAAACCATTTTGTACAACTAAACCAATGCTTTGCTTAGGTGATAGCATCATCACTAAGAAATGTCTATGGTATTTGGTGATTCTTACTTCTATTGTTTTGTTATGTAATAATTTGTTCATAACATCCAGATACATTCATGAAGGGGTATATTTAATGAAAAAGAATAGATATGTTGGAGTGGACAGTGAGTTACAAGCAAGGAATGCCATGATTTGAGGAATAAGTAGTCAAACAATAGTGAATTTCAAGATATATGAAAAATAGTGAAGAACATTTGATCAAAGCAAAAAAAAGCAATGACCTTACAGTATATAAAGATACATATGAGACAGTGATTTCTATTGCATAAAGTCAGAAGCACAAATGTTGATAACAATGATATCATTGTTAAAAAGAATGTGAAGAAAACAAAGGATGTGAGTGAAATGTAATGCCAAAATAGTGGGGATATAATGAGGAAATGCTTCTATTGCAATGGGGAATCACTGTATTGATGCCTTGAGCATTGAAAAAAAATAGTGATCAATCATCAAGGATTGTATATTGCTGCTATAAATAGTGAAGGAATAGAGAACAAAAGACCATATCAGTGAGGAAATGAGTGCCACAGTGGGTGAAAGATCCAAGAAATGAAGAAAACAATGAGAAATAGTTTCATGGAAGTTAGTAGTCAATGCCAAAGCAGTTCACAAGGCAATGGTATGTACAATAATATTACAAAATAGGGCTAAAGATAATTCCATATGTAGGGAAGACAATGTTATTTTAGTAAAAAAGTGTAAAATAAAACATAGAAACAATGTTTAACAATGCTTCAATGATGGATTTTATAAAAGATGCTAGAACAATGACAGTGATAAAGAACATATATAAAAGCAGTAAATAGTCTAGAGGAGCTTTCAAGAAAATATCATTGTCAAAGTAAAGCAATGATGGTATACATATTCATATTGCATACAACATTTATATATGAGAACATATTCATATTGCATTCATACATGAAAAAATATTCATATTAAATCCTCATTTTTATATGAAAACATATTCATATTGCATTCATATAGCAACTTTGTTCAACATTAAAGCTTTGAAACAGGTATTAGTTTGAAGGTTCGTGTCTTTAAAACATAAAATAGTCTTAAAACAACATAAAAGGTCATAAAATGGGGCTCATCAATAATCATCTGCATTTCTAGGAAGATCAGAATCCTAATCACTCGTGTCTAAATCTACTTGATTTTCTTCCTCATCCTTATTTGTGACATGCAATACATTATCTCTCCCAATTTCTTCATTGGCAATCAAAATCTCTTCTTCAAGCAGTCCCTCATTGTCTTCATCCACTTCTTTGAATGTTTCTTGTAAATGAACATATTTCCCATCAGGAATTACATCAACAACTTCCATGAATTTTTGTCTCAATGAGATTTTGTTTGAATAACATATGACCAACTTGGGCTTCTTACATCATCAATTAGAAATGATTGGTTAATTTGAAGAGGGGAAACATACGACTCATCTATCTTTGATAAAAAATGTCATTTATTTTCACGTACAAATCCATACTCATCAAATTTTACTGTGGATGGTTAGATCCACTTACATTTTAATAATATAGGACTATTTTCACCAAAATCCACTTGAATAATTTCTTGGACGAATCCAACATAAAATTTCTTCTCAATTTCATGGAGAAATTCAGCACTAACAACACAATCACAATTTTTCTTTCCTTTGTATTTTTCTTCCACTCTTAAATGACTACCATAGGTCCACATTCCACTAAAATGCATAGCCCATAAATGTGGAGGTTGTGAAAGCTCACTTTCCTCTATTGTTATATCTTGACCTTCTTCTTTTGCATCATTGATTGCATTAGCAATCCATTTTTCAAATTTTGTAAAAGAATCAGCTCCAATCAAATCATGATGTCTGCACCTTTGAGGTCGATGTTGCATCCAAGTTTGATTCTCTTATTCATATTTTCTACATAGAATAATGGCATACAAATAGTAAGATTAATAATATAAATGTGTAAATGCAATTGAGTAAATAAATTATTGTGTAATTTTTTTACCCATGCCACATATCAAACGAAGATGTGTTTTGAAGAATAAAGGCATGTATTGCACTTCTTTCTTGATATGATAGCTTGAAGCGACATCCATTTCCTTCTAATAATTCACCTGCAACTCTCTCATCTTCATCATCATCCCATACACGTTGATTGAAAATTTTAAAATCCTTCATATATTCTGTGCAAAATCCCATGGCCTTTTGCATTGAATATCCCTCAGATATGCTTCCTTCTGGTTTTTCCCTAGTACAAACAAAGTTTGTCAAAACCTTCATATATTGTTCTATAGGATACATCCATCTCGTTCTTACTGGGCCACAACGCTCTAGTTCATATTCTAGATGTATTAAAAGATGCATAGAAATGTTAAAGATTGCTGGTGGAAATTATCGTTCCAATAGACAAAGGACTTCAACAACCTCCTCCCTCAAACTATCAAAGTTTGAAGGATATAATACATGTAAACTCATTATCTTTAATATTAGGCCCAACCTTATAATTGCCAATCTTGGCCCCTTTACCAAACTTGATATATTTACCACAATAGGTAAAATATTCTTGATTATGACATGATAGTCATGGGTCTTGAGGCCTCTTAAGCTATTAATGTCATTTTGGGTTCTGATGCTGCTACTTACATATCCAGTGGGAAAGCGAGTCTGAGACATCAACTGTAAGAATTGTGCACGTTGTTCCTTTGTCTAGACATAAGGAGCACTAGGTTTTCTATATTTTTCATTATCATATTTTTCAACCCAAATATTTTGATGAATCTTTATTTCTCGAAAGTCTTCACGTGATGAAATAGTATCAAGAGCACCAAAAATAGTTTCTATAATAGCATAAATTATATTTTTCCCAATATGCATAAAGTCAATAGTATGCCTAATGGATATATCCTTAAAGTATGGCAACTTATACAATATGCACAACCATTTTACACCACTTTCATTGCATGGATCATATCTATTGCCAACAATCCCATCATTTTCAATAAATGACATTCTTTTTTGTCCATTCTCAACAATGTAATCACCTGTTATTAGCAATGGTGCTTCATGATTCTCTTCTTGACCATAGAAACGTGTTTTTTGTCGATGATATGGATGATCCAATTTAAGGTAAGCATGATTTCCACAATAAATACACCTGCGAAAACTTTTTGAGTGCCTCACAAAATCCTTAAAGTTGCAAGCAGGACATGCATGGTATCCATGAACAAAGAGACTAGACAATGTGCCATATGCAGGAAGATCATGAATCGTAAAAAATAAGGAATATATTAAAGTGAATTTGATTGAATGACCATCCCTTAAAGATTGAATTGCTTCAATTCCTTTCCACAATTCCATTAGCTCATCATATAATGGCTCTAGATAAGCATCTATTGTATCTGAAGTCACACTTTTCTTTCCTGGTATAATCAATGATAACATTAAGAAAAATGGTTTAGTTGCTAACCATGGAGGTAAGTTATAATTTATTAGAAACACTGGCCAAGTTGACCATTTAGTACTTTGATCTGAGAATGGGTTCACCCCATCTAGAGCCAAACCCAACCTTATATTACAAGGATCTTGAGAAAAATCGGGCCATCTGTTATCAAATTCCATCCATGTCTTAGAATTAGGTAGATGTCTCTATTTTCCATTAGTGCTCTTATTTTGGGCATGCCACTGCATAAGTTCAACAATGTCTCTACACCTATACATTTAGAGTAATCATGGGATTATCAGAAAGTGGTGAAGAACCTTTCTAGGAACCACAATTGATTTTAACGCTTGTCTATACCTCAGGTCATAAAATTTCAGACACACTCTCATTTGCAAGATTTTTGTGAAACAATACACAACCATTCACACATGTGTGGATGTTTTCATACCCCAAGTCGAGCTTACTGATTTTATTTTTACATTGACTTCATTTTTTTGGCAATGCAGAGTTAGCTGGTAACAATGAACTTAATAATGCCAATAACTGATCTACACTCTCATTTGTCCAACCATGCACCACATGCAAGTTAAGAATTTAAAGGATTGTTTTCAAATGACTTAACTTGCAATTAACATACACAAGCTTTAAATCATCCTCCATTGACTTGGACCAATCATTGTTTAGACCCTCATTCAACATTCTATCAACTTCAAACCCTTCATCAAACATTTCTGCCTCTTCATCTATGTTTGGTGCCACTTCATATGTGTTTGTTGCCTCTTTATCTCTCACATTCTGACATTCTATCATATCTTCATAATAATTGTAAGCCTAAGGGCTTATACCACTATGCCCATATCTTATCATATGTTGATAAATCATATTTCTTTTTTACCTTTCCACGAAGATAATTTTTACATGGACATGGATATTTGTCAATGTCCCTCTCATTAGCTACTTTCTCATCATATGCATGATATTGATCTGTAGTCAACCTTTGATGCTCATCCATCTATAATATTGTTCATTCCCATATTAATTTAGTTTCTGATTTAAAGAAAAAAACATAAATCTGAAAACAAAGATCCCAAAACATTGTTGAAAGTAGTCACTTTTAGTGCAGACCATAATAGAAAGAAGAGGATATAATGATTCATTATTTTGATATCTATCTTACATTCATTTGAAGTTTACCTACTAAGAATGGAATATTCCTATGTTTCCTATCATCTTAATTTTGGCAATGAGGGTTTCAAATTACCTCTAAATTCACTGTAGAGGGCCTCACTGACTTCAAATTTGTTGTAGCAAACTCCGAATTCCTTGCCCTCCTTTTCAAAAGTCTCCAAGTCCTATCCAAACAAGATTTATCACCCATGCAAGTGCCTTAATACCTGTCCATGAGAATAAAAAATGTCAACAACAATCCTATTTCATTCCCATGCCAACAATTATACATTTTACAAGTTTTATGACTTATAAATATAGACAAGTTATGTAAACCACTAGATAAATAGCATTTAAAGGTTTGTCATCTCTGACTTATAATCTGTTTTTGAGTTCAGCTAATACAACTATTTTTTTTGGTTTGTTTTCATGGTTGTTACTCATGTAACTTGTACTTTCATATCCCTTTGAGCTGCTTTCTATATTTCTTTCTTCTGCATTGGCTGTGTTATGAAAGTAAAACTTGAAAGTGCCCCTGCTGAAAAGATTTGAGTCTTTAGTTGTTTACTTGTTTTTCTGATATTTAACTTTTGAGTCTTAATATATAAGTCCAGATGTTTATCTAGATTGATGTGGGTCTTACAAATTCTAGATACTTAAAGCCAAAACATGATTGAGCCTTGAAAGTGGATTGGTCCATAGATAACATTATGGCAAGTGCTAGAATGTAATGTTCATTGTGGGTCATGAATGAGTGGAGGTGATACAAAATATTTAAATATACCAGTAACAGTCATATAGTGTTAATCAGTTAATATAAATGTGACATAAGGATTTATTATATATAAGTGAGTTGAAGGCCAAGAGTATTTTGTCTGATTGTCAAAGAGGACAAAATTAACATAGCCATACAATCATAATTGATTTTGGATCACAAGTGTTTGTGTTCAAAATCATCTCTTAGAAGTACATGATATATATCTTCTACAAGTATTTCAGCACGCTACAAGTATTTTCTGATAAGCTATCTCTAGGTTCACCTAACTTAGAATTACATGCCAGATGCTACTATTTTTTTTCCTTGGTGAGTTAGCTATGTTCCTTTTTGTTCATAAGGAACATCTTTATAATTAATGTGGGTTTGTCTCTTTTGATGTGCATCTATTTTAGGCCTATAATCAAATGGATTCTAGAGAGGTTGTGTTTGGTTGAGACTCATCAGTTAATATTTTGGAGTAATTCTTTAATTGGAAAGTATATCCTTATTTTCTATAATTTTATTTTATTTGGTAGAGTGGCTTTGGGGATAAGGATTTTAAATGTTTACACAACTCTATGAAGAAGTCATTCTTTCTTTATAGGAGTGTCTCCAAAATTTACTTCCAAATTACCATGAGAAATCCCTTGAAAACTGTGGTTATAGGAGGGTGTGGGAGGTGTGGGAGGTGAATGCAATGTATATGCTATCCAGAAAAGAATTGAGTTGGTTCTTGCAGAAGTACTTTGGACAATTCGACTGACTAGATATGCATGCATTAATAGTTTTGAGTGTAGTAGAGCCTATTCAATCATGGGAAATGTTAGGATATTCATTTGTCTCTCTAAAAGAATTTTTTTTCAACCATTGCAAATTTGCAACTAGCTTGAAATGGTATCTTCATTATTGAAGAACTAGCATTCGTCTTGTCATAATTCTTTGGAAAAACTGTAGTAACATGGGGATACTATAAAAAATATTATAAATTAAAGGATTAACATTGATTTTGTCAAGCTAGGTAATGAACACCATATATATGTGGTATTTGTCTTCTTGGAGACAACAAGCTTTATTCAGTTATCCATTACTGATTCTTATTCTCTCTTATTTTTTTGTATGATCTATGCCTATTATTTTTCATTATGCTAGTTGTTAGAACTGATTTTTTTTACATTTTTCACTAGCCTCCACCCACCAATCCCCCACATTCCACATAAATTCATCACATTTTAATTTTATGATCAACACAAATTGTTGAAATTTGTGTGACAAGATCCATTTTGTAGCCCACATTGCCAAATTGTCACACCCATAAATAAGTTTGAGACTCCATAATTTTTCCTAAGTAAAAATTAGCACTATCGGCCTAACAATGCATCATCAGCAGAACCCCCATCATAGCCTCACATATGGCCCAATGAAAACAATTCATAACCTAGTATCGGTGTAACAACACCCTATTGAGCTAACTCCTAAGGTGTTCCCCTGATAGACCGATAGAGTCAACAAAAGTAAGCACATCATTGTAACACATGAACATCGGTGGAACGAATGTCTACATTCCCACAATAGCCCAATATGGTCATAAATTATCAAGAATTATTATATATGGGGGGAATTAATGTGTATCAGGGTAATATATTTTGGCGTCTCATCGATAGACTGAAGGAAAATTGTTCATCGGTGGAGAGGGTGGCTATTGGTGGAATAAGGATTGCAGTCTCACTGATACAATGATGATGATTGATTGCTAATTGATGTGACATCTCAAGGAATCATCCAGATATTTAAAAATAAATGCTTCCCTCGATGACAAGACTAAAACAACTAGTGTATTTATGATCCAGAGTTGAAGTGAATTATATCACAAGTTGATCGCATAATTGTTGCACAATCTGGAAGATTTCATTGAGGACAGAAACAAAAAGGAAAAGGTAGGAGTTCTCACGTAGCAAAAACTAGTGGAGGTGAGACCCAAGTAAGTACACCAATCCCGGCTGAGAAGTTGTATTTTTCAAAGGATTAAGAATTTGAACAACGGAGGAAAATGTAGAAAAACCCAAAGCTAAGAAACATAAAACTGAAAAGAGACTCTTGAATCAAGACCTGATAGATCAATGCCCTAGGTTGGGGCTAAGACCTAGGAGGGTTGCTCAAATGAATCCTTCAATGGATAGATTATTAGATAAACATAAAGGCTTGGGGGATATTTGGACACCACGATGCGGGTATGAGCTTTTCATGTATCATTACAGGAAACAATTTAGGTTTCAGCTAGTCTCCAGCTCGTGGAGGTTGAACTTGGGAAGAATTGTGGTGCCCAATGTGTTTGTAAATGTATAATTAATTAAAGCTCTAGCTAGTAGATATGACCCCAAGAGGAGAACTATTTAAGCACATAATGAGGCTGACATGCTTTTTATTTATGAGGATTTAATTTCTAATGTGTTTTAGTTGGAGTGTCCTATGAACTTTCCATTCACAATTAGAGATCCTTGAAAAAGTATCACCATATGGATACCAACTACAAATGATGGAAACTGCCCTTACATAGGCCTAAGAATGAAGGAGGCCAACTCAGGAGGTTTTCGACTAATGAAAACCCTCCTTTTCATGAGGACTTGTTTGAAGAGTATTTCATATACACTTATTATTCAGCTAGTGAAGTCTTAGGGGTAGAGGTCCCACCCCTCACGTCTATTGCCCAAATGGTCTTAGCTACAAACATACAAATCAAGGATGCCAGGTCATTCAATTATGCTAGATACTTGGCCAATGACCTAAATCAGGAGCTTGAAAAGATTAAAAACAACAATGAATATATTCATTTCAAACATTATTCTTTTTTCATGCATTGATCATGCTCGAGGGACATGTTAGAAGGGTTTGGAGTCAAGAATTAAGAATAAAAGATACAGATCAAAATGGGAACCTGAAACCTATATAGATGTAGACTTCACTGTGGGATAGTCGATTTGGTAGATCTCATTATCTTTATTTTGAGGAGTTTTTCGTGAAACCATTAATGGAGTGGCTGGGATATCCACATGATTATAACTTATCCCCAGAAGTGCAAAAGTTTCTAAGACCAAAGGAAAAAGATGGATCATAACTGGGGAGATTGGTATGCTTTTCCTGACTGCACAGTGATTAGGGTTTATGGGTTTTCCTGATAGAATTGCCTACTTAGAAATTGTGAGGCAATTGGAAAAATATGATTCCAAAAATCTCAAAGGACACAACAAATAATCGATCATGCTCAATACCTTATGTTTTGGAGACTTTACAGTGGTTGCAAATGAGGGATACGAGGAAATTGATGCTAAATTAGCATAGTATAACTTCCCTCTAGGTAACAAAAGGAAAATTTTTGATGCAAAAGGCTTTATTCACAAAGCAAGGTTATCACAGGTGTTATCAAGATATGAGCATGTATTCTCACTTGAAGATGTAATCAAAAACCATGATGAATCCTCTACCACTAAAAGAATGACTACATATAATAGGGTTATGCTTGCAGAGGAATGGAAAAGAAGAAATGTCCCATCTTATTCGAAGGAATTTGGTGAAATACAGGATCCTCTAGCAAGGATTGATCAACTCATTTCTCATATGGATGAAGTGGTAAAGAATGTGCCTTCATTTGTATTTGATGCCCCTCATGCAACCTATTCAGGAGTGCAGGCTAAAGATATAGAGCCCTTAGATTATATCCCTTCACAACCAACTCCTGATGTGAGTTTTTCTATAGATACTGATATGAGTGAAGAAGAGGAGAGTGATGAGGAAAGTGATGAGGAGGAAGAGAAAGTACAAAAAATAAGTGCTCCTGTAATTATATGGTATGAGCCTCCTCAAGAACACAATGTTGTAAGATTTGAAGCATCAAATGAATTATCAGATGATGTTAGGGTCAAGGATGGACAGGAGTTCATTTTTGATGGAGATTTTGTTAAGTATCTTGAGTTTAAATAATTTGATTATGAATATAAAGGCAAGAAAATGAGACAAAAGATGCAGGATGTCACTCCTAAATGAGAAGCTGCTGTTTTGAAAGAATTGAAAAAATAAATGGACAAAGAGATGGATTCCATCACTCCTAAGAGAGGGAGAGAGTTACTCCAAGAAGCTAGAGTATTTCTTTTTCCTAGATGGGATATAAGCTTTACAATTATGTTTGATAGTTTTAGAAAGAGAGGAGATAAAATAATGAATTTAACAGATGAAGCAAGTGACAAGATGTATTTAGGATCTGGATACAATCCAGATGAGGCCACCTTGCTTATTTGGTCACTGTACTCCCATGCCAAAAGACCAGCTGTGATTGGTAATCCAAACCAAATGTTTGGACATCTCTTGGTTCAAAGAGTAGGGGTTACCAACCCCATGGAGACAATAGAGTTGAATGTCAATGTCGCAAAGTTCACCAAGGCACATATTGATAAGCTGGTTAAAGAAAATGATAGGTTGAAGAAGGAATTAGCACATCAAAGAGAAATATCATCTTCCTCTTCCACACTAGAATTGTATTCCCCATGGCTTGAGAAAGATCAGAGAGTATTGGATGCAATGGCTGACACAACTTATTGGAAGCAGTGCCACCTGAAATCTCAGGAAAATGTAAACAATTGGAGAAGGAAGTCAAAATCGTCAAGTATAATACTGCATTCAAAATGATCAAGGGAAGATTCAATAAGATGATGAAATGTGTAGATGAATATTGGAAGTAATTTAAACAGGTACTCTCAACAATAGAGGAGAAAAAATGATTATAGGGGAGAATAATCGAAAAGAGACAAGAGCTTCAAGACAAGCAAATCCTGAAAGGATAGACAATGCAAACACATAAAAAATTGGTAGAAGCACACAATGGATATCATAATAGGCTTGTCGAGGATTTCAAGTGCTTCAATTTGACTTTGAAACTCTATGATGATATGGAAAATACTTGAGAATATGATGATTGGAAGGAAGATTTTAATGCAATTCTGACTGCTGCATCACAAGAGATCAATGACAAGGATATGATTTTACAAAATACTCACAACCGGCTCGAGAAGATGATGTATAGGGAGTATGATATGAGAGAGGTGATCTCCAATGTAGATACTTGTGCTGAACAAGAATACATCCATCACCTCTCTCCATTCAATTTGTTCCTCAACCAAACTATGGATACACTAGACACAACAGGGCAACCATCAGGATGAAAGGAGTCAACCGATAGCATGAGCACCATATCATGGAGTAGAAGCTTTGAAAATATCTTAGGTGGTCACGGGCTTCTACTTGGAGATTAACAGATCGATGCATTTAGTTGCTGCAATATTTTATTTTTTTAATTATGTTTAGTTATCAAACAACATGACTTTTTGTAACGGGTCTGTAGATTTTTCCTCACATATATAAGAGAGACCAAGACCTGAATAGATCATCCATCTCATATTAGAAACTACTGTTATAATGCATATTATTCAAATATAAATATAATGGAGAAGGTTATGCATAATTGTTAATTTTCTTTCAAGTGTTCAGTTGTTGTGTGGATTTATATGCTTATATGCTATTTGGCTGTCTCTGAAGTGGTTGTTTATGTTATTCAAATTGAGTGTGTGGAAATACATTTAATTTTTCAATACACATTTGTTGTAGTTGTGTGATGTTGTTGACTGGTTTTGGTGTGCAGAAGAATTAAAATTCCTTTTAAGAAATCAAATTTGATAGGTTCCTGTTTGGATTAAAGTCCTTTTGAATAGATTGTCTTAATTGGTTTCCTTTCAAATTTGAATTAAATACTTTCACAACTTAATAGTAGCATAAGGGGATATCACTAGGATTACTAAGAAGAGTCCAAATAACTAACATACTTGCACGTTTTCATAAGGTGCAAACATTCAAAGTTCCCAACTATTCGAGTTAAGCTGAAGAGTGAATCTACCTATCTTACAAAACCCTATCTCCAAAATAATCATTCATTCCCCCACTTGATCCACCCAATAGAAGTAGGTATTGGTAATAATTAGATATTACATACAAAATACAACTCACAAACTTGAACTCTCAATTACTCTCACTAGTATTTAGACATTAAAACTCCACATCTGCTTCATCTCATGTGCTATAGTAAGTAGATTGCTCAATATAAGAACCATATCTATCTATAAATCTTCCTTATTGTTCAGGTATACCTGCCTAGGTCTGGCAGAGCCTGAAGAGTAGAAGGTAATCAGTCTTGCTTACCTTGTTCATGGACCAAAGGTGTATTAAGGGATTGGCACCCCCTTATGGTTTAAAACTTGCGCTTTGAGACCTAACACTAGTGATGATGGCTCAAGATTTTTCATCAAAATATATGCATGAATTCCATGGTTTAACTACATCTCACTGTCCTTGCCATGATGAGAAGGTAGAGGTAGATTTCAACAAGAGCCTCCATTGTTTGAATTGGCATCAAATAATACCTTCAACCTCAACTTATGTCATTACATATAATGAAATTTTCCCAATTGTCTGTATTGTTTAATCACACAATAAGGGGCCTTTAGAGCCCAACAGTACCTGTACAATCTACATATACCTTTGGTGTTAATGAAAATCATAGGAAGAAGTGAAAGTGTTAGGAAGGTAGGTCTATTTCATCTAGATTTTTTTCATTGTCAAAATGCGTCTACCTTAATTGATGCAAATCTGTTCATGAGATTTATGCATGATCACTATTGCTATCTATGCTCTACTGGTTTGATATGCCCATTATTTGTTTCCTACAATACTTGACTAATGAATCTCTGTGAATAACCCAAGTATAGTGCTTTAATTGCTTTCAAACATAAAGTGGGTGGTAAGTGCTGCTTTATGTGATAACCATACATGTGACTTAGTTAAGAAATGGGAATCTCACTTATAAGATTTTCTCAATGAATTGGGATCTTGTATACAAATACATGATGTCTATCTTTTTGTTTTTCCCTTTTCAGGTCTACTCTTGAAAGCTCCTAAGTGGTTGAAGAGACCAGTTGGTGTCAGTTTTGTATTTGGAGGAAAGCTTGCTTCATTTCGGCCTGGTACAACGTCACAGAGTGCTGTTGGCTCTTCTGAGGTAGAGTACAATTTATTCTTTGGTACATGTCATTAAGATGATATATGGACCTATTGTCTTATTTTTCTGCTATTTTCATAGGTATATATACACAATCTCATTATCAAGGATAGTCTAGTGCTGTGTTCAACAGAGTTTGAAGCTACAATAATAGATGGTGAGAAATCATCATTGTGAGCTTTGTGCGACAAGAAGTCTCAAAATTCTCAGTTACTTATTTGTGGATACTTTTTGAATGGGATTAATAAAAATTTACATTCATTTGTATTGTTTCACTTGCAAATTTTTGGTTTCTACATTGATTTAGTTTAGAAGAAGAGAGGGAGACATGGAATTTCCTAAGAGTCATGTTTGAAGATGAAGGCAATGCTAGGACAAAGCTACTTGAGCACCTTGGATTTCAAGTGCAGTCAACGGAGAATCAAGACTTACATGAAGCTCAATCTACCAACATTGATGATATTACCAGTGAAATAATCAACAATGTCACTCTTGATGATACAACACAATTAGATCCATTATTTCGGTCAAAAGGTGGACAAGATGTTACATCCCCCAATGAATTGGGATCCTGTATGCAAATACATTTTGTCTATCTTTTCATTTTTCCCTTTTCAGGTGCACTCTTGAAAGCTCCTAAGTGGTTGAAGAGACCAGTTGGTGTCGATTTTGGATTTGGAGGAAAGCTTGCTACATTTCGGCCCGGTACAACATCATAGAGTGTTTTGGCTCTTTTGAGGTAGAGTACAATTTCTTCTTTGGTACGTGCCATTAAGATGATATATGGTCTTATTTTTCTGCTATTTTCATAGGTATATATGCACAATCTTGTTACCAAGGACTGTCTAGTGCTTTGTTCAACAGAGTTTGAAGCTGCAATAATACATGGTGAAAAATCATCATTGCGAGATTTGTGCGATAGGAAGTCTCAGGATTCTTAGTTACTTACTTGTGGATACTTTTTGAATGGGATTAATAACAATTTACATTAATTTGTATTGTTTCACTTGCAAATTTTTGGTTCCTCCATTGATTTAGTTTGGAAGAAGAGAGGAAGACATGGAATTTCCTAAGAGTCATGTTTGAAGATGAAGGCAATGCTAGGACAAAGCTACTTGAGCACCTTGGATTTCAAGTGGAGTCAATAGAGAATCAAGACTTACAAGAAGCTCAATCTGCCAAAATTCATGATATTAGCAGCAAAATAATCAACAATGTCACTCTTGATGATACAACACAATTAGATCCACCAGTTTAGTCAAAAGGTGGACAAGATGTTACATCCCCCAGAGACAATGGTGAGGATTTTTTTGATAATTTTCACAGTCCTAAAGAAGATTCCTCACTTCCTCTCACTGAAAATGATTTTGTTGTTGGGAAGGATACCCTAGGCAATGGAGAAGAGGTGCAACATGAAGCTACTAAATATTCAACTAAATACTAAGAATGTGATGAAGCCATTCAAATTTCTTTAGTTGTTGGTGATTATAAGGGATCATTCATACAATTCTTGTCAACAAACAAGATGGCAGATGCACTTCTCATTACTCATGTTGGGGGGAGTTCTTTACGGGAGAAAAATCAGATGAATGTTTAAGAAAAATGAATTGTTCCTATCTTAATGTTATGCTTCTATACTAATTGCATGGAATTTCCAATGTCTTAAAGTCTTAACTTTTTATGTTTTACCATCCTTCTTGTATTCAGCTATATGGATTTTAGAAGGCTAACTGGCTTTGTTTATCTAAAATATATTCCTTTCTGTGGAATATTTTCTAACTTAACACTATTAGTGTAAGTGGTTTATGCTATGGTCAATAATGATATTATTGGCCTTGTGAACAATAGGCCTTTAAAATCCTGGAAAGAAACTCTTGCTTTACTTTGTACACTAAGTGTTTTTTCCCACAAAAATTAGTTAAACAAAAAATTATGTAAATTGGATAATGCAATTTTGATTTGGAGCAAATTGTACTTGACAATAAGTTTTTTTTATAACTCATTTCTAATTTATGTGAGTTTTAGTTTGAAGCTTTTGATATAATGAGAAAGCTTACAAATTTATGCATTGTATCATACAGTTGTGTACAGTATTTTTAAACATTTATCATACTTGTATCATAGATACAAAACTTGGACGTAAAACAGTCTTGGCAGGTTGAGTTTTTACTTAAGACTTGGAGGACTCGACACAGACTTGGTAGGATGACTTTTTGACTTGGACGTTGAAGGTAGGTTTTCAAATGAAATAAACCCTACCCCACAAAGTGATGTGTGTTTTCCATTATATTTTCATTGAATGCTCTCAGAAAAGAAATGAAATTAGCTATGATGTTTTTTTTTTCACTATTGCCAATTGATTCTAAGTTTTCTTTAAGAGGCTTGGGGTTGTAAGATCAAAGGGGTATCTTGTAGTCAATAGAGAAAGAAATTAAGTCCTTGAAGAGATTGTAATAAATATGTGATAAACACAAAGCATAAGGTTCAAAGTAATGAGATCATAATGTAAAAACAAAAGAGAAAAAATATGTTTTTATTAGAACAATGATTTTAAGGATTGACTATGAAGAACAATCATCATAAGATAGCAGTGAATACAAAAAATGACAGTGCCAATGAGTTATCAATACAGTGAATAAAGAGTTCCAATTTTCAATGCATGATAACAATAGTCCAAGGCATGGAAGTGATAGGAATGAAAGATAATATATAGAGGGAAAATAGTTGCAAATGATCACTGTTATATCAAAGCATATGAGTGTCAGAGGATCATAGAAAAATGAAGGAGATAATAGCAATTGTTATGAATGCCATGTGACCCAATATCATGCACAAAGAATATATAAAAGACCATGGAACAGAGTGAAAAGGGGTCAAAGTCAATGAGATTCATTCAATGTCAAAGAGCATTATCATTATATCAGTGAAAGCACAAGATTGCAACAACAATGAAGCAATGGAAAGCAAGAACAATATATGCAACATCTGGATCACTGTCATAAAAGATGAAGATCAACATGAGGTTTCAGGATTCAAGATTTCCACTTACGTTTAGATTGTAACCTTGTTTAATGTTTTTCCCTTTCTTGAATGATAATGGTGTTGCAACTCAAAAAACATTGCTCAACAAGCTCTAGCATTACAAAAATGGAAACCACCACTCTTTGCATTCAATGGTTGTTTCCTTTGCCAGACTTGCAATTGGAAAACCTTCAAACACACACGGGAGCTAAAATGCCAAATTGTTGATTAAACTTCGAAACTTCCCTCCAACGTGAAATCACAATGTTTTACGCCAAAAATCAACTGCCTGAGATTCCCTCCAAATGCATACATGACCTGATCAACCAAGGCACCAAAAATACCTTTTAATTTTTAATTTTTTTGTCTACCAAAAATACCTATTGCTAAAATGCACCAAAAAAAACTATTGTGTGGAAGGCATGCAAAAATTAATCTTCATTTTTAGGGGAAAAAATTCATCTATCTACATTGTCATTTTAATATAGGTTGTGAAAATTAAGATAAGCATGATGTGCTCCTAAAATTACTAGAGTTGAAACTTGTATAAAAAATAACATCTATAAAAATGATCCACACACAATTGATTTCATAGATTATAAAATAATTAACAATATAAAGCCTGAAAGATATTTTTTTTGCATACCAAAAGCGATCATAATTGTTATTTCTATTTTGTATTATTAAGATGGTTGAGTATATCAACAAGCAAAGATCAAAGTGAATCAATTTCTTCATTTTATTGCAATTGGATTTTTTAAATCATATTTTATTCTTTGATACATTTGACATGCTAACACAACAGGAAAATCAAACTGGCTTCAAATCATAGTTAAAAACATTAATGATTCATTAACATAATGAGTAATAAAATTAGTTAAAGAATTTCAATGTTTATAATTTTTTAAAAAAAAATATGTGAAGGCCTTAAGACTGCACCAAGAGGCAATGCCTTCCATGAAATAGGTATATTTGGTGCACCAAGCAACCTAGGCGGTCAAATGACCCTCTTAGGTAGGGGTCCCATGAGGAGGGCTTAATTAGCTCTATGGATTATGATCAAATTTGAAAGAAAAAAGAATAGAGGGGTAATAGTCATTTATTTAGCCATATATTTAGTCATTTCTTTAGTCATTTAGTTGTGATTTTACCCAATGACCAAATTACTCACTCATAAATGACCAAATTACTCACTTATAAATGACCAAATTAGTCATTTATTTTCAAGATACTACTAGTGTTAGTCATGTGACTAAATTTTTTAGTCACGTAGTCATTTATTTTCCAAATTCTACTAGTGACTTCCTCCATCAGAACTTTTATTTGTTCAGTAAATTTTTTTGTACACCATCTAATGGAGCACTTGGAGGCTGACACAACACTCTCTTTTCTTTGTGAAGTCCCTGCTCCTCTTAGTTTCTCTTTTAATTTCACATTCTCCATGAACAACTTATTGACTTCATCATTTAAGAATTTTTGCTCTTTTTTATATTCTCTTTGTCTATTCTCTAATCCTTTAATAGTAGCATGAGTAAACATGGCTGAATGCATAGTCATAGTAGCTGTTATCACCTGAAATTGCACCCTTGTTGAACCTGGTGTTCAACACCTCAGTGTAACATTGGAAGACCTCTAAAGATTGGGTTTCTTGTGAGCAGAGGTCAACCTCCGAAGAAGGCCGGATTCCTTTGGGTATCACCTAGACTAATGATCTTTGAGAGGTAAAGGGAGAAAAAATTCATACAAAATGAAACTATACTGAACTATTCCTATGGTGATACACCAATTTGATAAGAAATTAGGAAATGAAAACAAGATGCAAACACAATGGGGAAACTAGACTGCAACTATTTTACTTACTCAACATAACCCCATTAGACTTATGCATCACTCTTGACAGGTTTGATCTACATACATATCTCAAGAAGGAAGGAACAAACTTCACAACTTTGTGGTATGAATACAGATTTAGGAAAACTCTATTAAAGAAATACATACATAAGCTAACATATAGAAATGAGGGTGGTAAGAGCATTAGTACTTGTTTTCAAGGTGAACTCTGTTTTTCATTCTAGATTTCAATTGAGTTACCAAAAATTACATTCAGTCGAGAAAGGATTGATATAAATCACTAACTCTTTAGAGTGTATAATCAAAACTATTTACAAAAAGTCAAAAAATGCCTTATATATCAAACTGAGTTGGCCCCTTAGGGCTTACAAAAAATATCAGGCCTTGGGATAGATCTTTCCTTAGATCTTTTCATTGAATTTAATGTTGCACCTTGCGTGTCCATGCCGCCCATGTCGGTGAAGAAAGGTTGCCTTCTTCAGATATTTTGCAGCTATCGCCTTCATTATGATCTTGGCATCATGTCCTGTTCGAACCACTTTGGCTGAAGATACGTGCTGCATTCATCCCATTGACATTCTTCATTCTGATCAAACTGCCACGGCTCACCTCAGCTCCCCCTTGTTGGTTGAGTGTATTCCACACAGGCTCTGTAGGCGGTCAAAACTCTTTTCTAAAAGAATCACATCTCGGCGAGACACTGAAAGTGTCTCGCCAATGCGATTATATCATTCTACAACTTATCAACATGACTCACATGATCGACAAGAGTCATAGTGGCTTCATTAGTCACACTGATAAGCTACCCATATCCATCGCTAAGACCACCTTCATTCGGGAAGACATCCTACCGAAAGTAAGACCTCCTTTGCCGAGTCTCCCCCTTTCTGTCCGAGCTCTTCATTTCCTTTGGCAAGACCATGGCAAGTCGGTAAGACTTCATGGCGAGGTCCACCAGTCATACTGATTCCTACTTCGGTCGCTGAGACCACTCGCATTCGCCGAGACATCTTATAGAATTTCTTTTCCTTCAACGAACTCTTCATTTCGGGAAGACTCTTGGCAAGAACCTTTGTTGTCAGTGAGACATTGGCCTATTGGCCGGACCTCTTGCCGGGCTCCCTATCTTTCGATGATGGGTTTGCTTTTTCTTCAGTCGAGGAGACATCCCATCTCGATAAGACCTCTTGTCAAGCCTTAAATCTTTGGTCGAGCCCATCTTATTATCGACAAGACCCCATATTTTTGGGAAGAAATCTCACTGAAGAGGAAGCTTTATGCCAAGAACTCCTTAGTGAAACATTGTCGGCGTAACCCTTTCCAGTCGTCGAGACATCATGCCGACTTGATTTTCCTTGGGCGAGACCCCCGGCCTTCGGCGGGACATTCTTGATCACCGGGACATCACTGAGAAGGCTTCAACTCTTGGAGAGGCCTCCTTTTTATCTTTGGTGTGACCTTCATCCTTTGGCAAGACATTTTGCTAAAGGAAATATCCTTTGCCGAGACCCGTGCTTGTCACCGAGATATCTCAGCGAACTCCTCTTCAGTCAGAAAGACATACTTGGGTCACCGAGACTTCTTAGCAACCTTTTTGTTACACCAAAGGCCCCCTTTTGTCGCCAAGACCTCATAGCAAACTCAATCTCCTATGCCGAGAGCCTTTAGAGTCAGGGAGACCTTTTGACTTTGGCAAGACCCTACAACGAAGCTCGCCTAGTTTGTCGACGCCGCCTCCTTTCGGTGAGACTTCAAGAAGTTTTTGAAACTTTATGGCGAAGGCTTTATCCTTTTTTGATAAGAATAACCTTCTGTCACCAAGATGATGATCAATGTATTGTTGATAGGAACCTGCAGGTGAATCCCACTTGCCATGACATTCCTGGGGTCTTGGCGACTCTCTCCTTAGAAGATTTTCATGCCAAACCTGAACAAGGCAGGCTTCCAAACTGAGTTCCCTATAACCTAGCATCTGATTCATGACTTTTTCCCTTGTACGAATGCTCCATTTGGCCTTCTCAAACCTCTAAACGTAATATTTTTCCTGATTGAGCCTGTGGGTGAAAATTGGGCAACAGTAGCATCTTCCAAAGGGGTTATGTCTTGTAATTTTCTTACCATGGCCACCCTTTTCATTCCTTGTACTACATCCAATAGCCTTGCTTTCTATGTGTTCTTCTGCTTGATCTATATAGCCAGGGTCTCAATCCTTGGATTATATCCTATACCACTCACTCCTTCATCAGAATGGAACTTTGCAACTAGCATATGATCTTCTTGGGCCCGTACTTGGTCAATAAAAAAACATCTTCTTTAACTCCAAACTAGGGAAAATGAGCATGTTACTCTTTAAAATCATTTCTTTATCCCCCTGTGGGCTAATGCCAATGTTGTCAATTCTTATTTCTTTGAAGGTTTGTGCCACCACTTGATCATGTTGGGATTCCTTAGTCCCCATTTTATTTATCTCCAATCTTTCCTTATTTTTTTTTACTTTCATCTTTGTCCAAAAATATCTAAGTTCTGGAGTTTTAATAAACTCATCATCTTCTATGAAGCACAGAGATGCAACCTCTCTTTCATCTTCATGCATTTCTTTACTTTCCCTTTCTTCAACATCTATCCTTTCTTTAGGTTTATGGGCATTAGTTTCATGGACTAGCTGGTCGACCTCAACATCATCCTTCAATGATTGTAACACATTGGATACTTCTTTAGTGTCTCCCATCCCTTCACTTTCTTCATAGGGGACTAGTGGTTCAATCCCTTGTGTTTTTTGTCTTTTAGGAGGTGGTTGTTCTATGGGAGATTCTGATGTTGTGTCTGGAGTGTGATTTACAATTATCATGCCACTATATTCTTGAAGACATGCCTCCCCTCCTATGGCAGCTTTACCATAAAAGTCCTTGAATCTATCAATTATGAAATTTATTATTTTGATAGGATCCTTCTCCTCAACAAAGTAGCCTGGGAAATATTTTTGCTTTTGTTTCCTTTCTTCCTCAAGTTTCCTCATAATTCCCCATTTTTTCTTTCTGTAAAATACTTCTTGAGGAGTAAGACAATTTCTTATCACATATTCTTCATAGTCTACTTGGGGAGCAATCATTGAATTGGTGAGGAGAATGTGTTTTACATAATTAATATGATTCTTAGGATCAAAGAAACTCTCCTTTTCCGAATCTAGTGAATATATTGTCTTCAAATAATATTGCAACTCCTCCAATGTGTCAGAGCCTACTGACTAGTATTCACACTTAGTAAGGTTTGCAAAAAATGTGCCCTTTTGTTTATGCATCACATCCTTCTCCATCCACATTATTTGCCACATAAACTCTAGAAATGCTAGTCTAAGGGGCACAATCTTTGGTAGTATGGCTGGAGCAAGAGGGAATTCATAAAATATTATTAATGTGACTTCAGGCAGGAAGAACCAATCACCAAAGTTATGTGTATGGCCCTGCTCTAGTTTTAGAGCTAAAGGTATCAATAGCTGTAGTATTTTAGTTTGCAATCTTGGCATTATGTGGCCAAGAACTCTTAGGATCTTGTACACAAAATCATCATAAAATATCACAAAGCTTTAATTTTTACACTGACTGTCCCAAATATAGCACCACTTTTGAATAGGTATATGATTTCCTTGTCCCTCAATTCTGGCCAAGTCCATTCATTTGGTCCACCTGTCTTGATTCTGATATAATATCAAATGAAACAAAAGAGAATAATTTCTTAATGTAATGGGTGCTCTATCTTCTATGACCTATAACAATTCTTCATTCAACACCCTTTTCAAGATATGAAGCGAAGTAATATTCTATATTAGTCTAAGCATTTTGGATTCTCATGGCCATAACCATTAGGATTATTAGCATCTTACCCTGAGCATCCACCCCAAACATTTGGCATAAGGAAAGATATGCATTTATAAAATAGTACTAAAAGTCTGTAACAATAATTGGTTTGGTAGTGGAGGGGGAAATAGGGATTGTTCTATTCCCAACACCTTTCTTCATGCATAGGAGAAGCTCGTCACTTCTGTAAGTTCTTCTCAACCTAGTATACTCCTCCTCAGTCTTCTGTAGGTCTATCTTAGTTAAGGCCTATTTTTTCAAGTTGAAACACTCAATGATAGTTGTCTTAGTTACTTCAACCAACACTGAACCATTTGGCAATCTCACAGTTTTAGTAGCAGGGTTATAATGTTTAGCTATTATTCTAATAAATTCCACATCAACAAACACATTTGGGATAATCACTTTGCCCAAGTCTAACGTCCACGGGTTTAACACTAGGACTTTTCCATCTCTTTTACTATAAAAATACTAGAATAAGTCCCATTCAGATTTAGGAATGAGGGAATCTCTACAACCTTGTGTGGTATCTATGAGGAGTTTCTTGAAACCTTCCTTAGTGGACCCTGGGAGTATATCTAGAATGGATTGATGGAGAGGCCTCTTTTTTGTTTTGGGTTCTTCATCCTTAATTTCAATTTTACCCTTAGTTTCTGATTGTTTCCTTTTAGGTGGCATGATTCTACCTGTTCCGCTAAAATTTCAAAATAATAGAGCTTTTGAATAAATCCACACCAATTGAGCTTTTCAATGAGTTACTTTTGTACTTACCCGAGTGTTGACAATTGCAGAGCTCTTCCTCCAATATCTCTTGCTACATTCATGACAGTGTTTTGAAAATGAGTGCAATAGCCAGGTGAAGCTCTTATTTTTAATGGTGTTCAAATTTAGTCATATTAGATTAATACCAACCTTTTGCCAAATACTTTCACAATAGGCTTATACCTTGAGTTTGATTATGCACTGTTGGATATGCACATCAAGGTGATTGATGTGATCTCATATATTTATTACCACAATCTATAATGATGTCATGACAAGTCTTACTGTACTACGAATGTCGCTTATTGTACTTGTTATGGTATGGTGGTATGGGATTTTATTCCTTCTATCTATGTTTCCTTCATTCTTCATGGTCGCGAGATAGTGGGATACATATCGTTATGCAGCTACTATATTATTTACATTATGCAGTATTGCAGTGTCTTCCTCTACTTACCACCCCGCTTAAACCTCCTTATTGTGGGGTAGTGGTGTATATTGCTTGACCGTGTATGCTACTTGATTCATTCATAGTATGGCGGTTTCATGTTTTATTTTATGAGTTAGGTACCGCCAACTTGCTCAGGATTCATATTATTGTTGCAAGATTGTGGTAAGGGGCATAGATTGGTTTATTGGCGATTATTTGAGCTTATATAGGTCTTTCAGTGTTAGTTAGACCCAAAATTTAGGTTTGATTCTAGGGGAAGGTGATGTTTATGAAAACAAATAATTATCTAAAGGAATAAATGAACATATTTACAAAAGGTGGTTCTAATGGTTAAGTAATATGAATTATTTTATGGATCTTGTCACACAAATTGTTACATTTCATGTTAAACACAAAGCGAAACCAAAGGCAGTAGATATTTTGATGTGGGTGAGATGTGAATAGGGTAATGAAGGCCAGTAGAAATTAAGGTGAATATTTTTACTCTAACACCTCCTCCCCCGCTCTCTCTCTCCCTCTATCACTCCTTACCACTCTCTCCATTTCTCTCTATCTCACCTCTCTCTCACCTCCCTCTCTCTCCCTCCATACTTATCTCTCCCCCTCTTATTCACTATCTACTCTCTATCTCCCAATCCCTCTCTCTACCTACCTCTCTATCCATCACACTCTACCACTCTCTCTCTCTACACCTCTCTATCTCACCTTTCTCTCCCTCCCTACCTCTCCCTCCATCCCTCATTCCCTCTCTACTTCTCTCTATCTCTCCTCTCTCTCTACCTATCCCTCCCTCTCTACTTATCTTTATCTCCCCTCCCCCTCTCTCTACCTACCTCTCCCTCCACTACTCTCTATGTTCCTATCTATCTAATCTCTCTCTCCCTCCCTCTCTACTTATCTATACCTCCCCTCTCCATCCATCACTTCCTACCACTCTCTCTCTACACCTCTCTATCTCACCTTTCTCTCCCTCCCTACCTCTCCATCCCTTGCTCATTCCCTGTCTACTTCTCTTTATCTTTCCTCTCTCTCTACCTCTTCTTCCCTCTCTACTTATCTTTATCTCCTCTCTCCCTCTCTCTACCTACCTCTCCCTCCATCAATGTATCTCTATTTCTTTCTATCTCACCTTTCTCTCTGTCCCTCTCTACCTACCTCTCTATCCATCATTGCCTAAAAATCTCCAATTTCTCTCTATCTCACCTCTCTCTCACCTCCCATTCTCTCCATCCATACCTCTCCCTCTCCTTCCCTCTCTACCTACCTCTCCATATATCACTCCCACCTCTCTCTCTCTCCCCCTCCCCCTCCCTATCTATCCCTCCCTCTAATATTCTCTCTCCCCTTTCTCTCTCTTCCTTCCTCTCACCTACCTTCCCTCTCTACTTCTCTCTATCTAACCTTTCCCTCTCTACCTCTCTCCCTCCCTCCTTCCTCTCTCTCTACCTTCCTCCTTCGCTCTCTAACTCTCTCTCTCTCTCTCTCTCACATCTGTTTCTTGCCTTCCCTCTCTACTTCTTCCTTTCTCTCTCTCTCCCTCTCTCTCAATCTCCCAAACCCTATATCAAATATCATAAATCCTAATCCCTATACGCTCATCCCTCATCCATATACCCTATACCCTCAACCTTTCAACCTAAACTCTAAACATTATCCATCAACCATAAACTTAAACCCTCAATTTTAAACTTAATACCCTCAACCCTATACCTAATATTCTAAACCCTAATCCATATACCCTATACACTTAACCCTGTACCCTCAACCCTATACCATAAACCCTAAACCCTACGCCCTCAACCCTCATCCCTATACCCTATACCCTCAATCTTATACCATAAACCCTAAACATTATCCATCAAATCTATACCCTCAACCCTATACTTAAACCATAAACTCTACACTCTCAACCCTTAACCATATACATTATACCATCAACCCTAAACCCAATATAATAAACCCTAATCCCTATACCCTATATACTTATCCTTGAACCTCAACCCTAAACATTATCCCTCAACCATAAAACTGAAAACCTGAACCCTATACTTACACCCTAAACCCTACATTCAACCTTGTACCCTAAACCCTCAACCCTGTACCCAATATCCCTATACCCTCAACCCTCATCCCTATACCCTATACCCTTAACCTTATAACCTAGACCCTATACCTTATACCTTATACCCTAAACCCTACACCCTACACCCTAAACCCTATACCCAATATCCTAAACCCTAATACCTATACCCTATACACTTAACCTAATACCCTCAACGCTATACTTAAACCCTAAAACCTACAATCAATCTAGTACCATAAACTCTTAACCCTAAATCCAATACCCTATACCCTATATACTTAACCCTATACTCTCAACCCTAAACACTATCCCTCAACCCTCAAACATACACCTTAAACCCTAAATCCTAAACATTATATCTTATCCTTATACTTAAACCCTACACTCTCAACCCTTAACCCTATACCTTATACCCTAAACCCTACACCCTAAATCTTATACCAAATATCCTAAACCCTAATCCCTATACACTTAACCTTATACCCTCAACCCTCAACCCTATACTTAAACCCTTAACCATATATTCAACCTTGTACCCTAAAACCCCAACCTTAAACCCAATACCCTTAATCCTATACCAAATATCCTATACACTTGACCCTATACCCTCAACCCTAAACACTATCCCTCAACCCTCAAACCTATTCCATAAACCCTAATCCCTACACCCTCAAACCTCATCCCTATATTGTATACCCTCAACCTTATACCCTATACACTTAAACCTATACCCTCAACCCTGAACACTATCCCTCAACCCTATACCTTAAGCCCTAAACCTATACCCTATCCCCTCAACCTTATAACCTAAACCTTGAACATTATCCATCAACCCTAAACCCCACATTCAACCTTGTTGTAATCTAAATCCTAAACCCTCAATCCTAAATCGAATACCCTCAACCCTGTACCCAATATTATAAACCCTAATCCTTATACCTAATATACTTAACCCTATATACTCAACCCTACACCCTCAACCCTCATCAGTATACCCTATACACTCAAACTTATACCCTAAACCTTGAACATTACCCCTCAACCCTACACTCAACCATTAACTCTATACCTTATACCCTAAACGCTATGCCCAATATCCTAAACCCTAATCCCTATACCCTATACACTTAACCTTATACCCTCAACCCTTAACTCTATACTTAAACCCTAAACCTAATACCCTCAACCCTATATTGAATATGCTAAACCCTAATCCCTATACCCTCAACCCTCAAACCCATACCTTAAACCCTAAAACCTACACCCTCAGCCCTCATCCCTATACCCTATACCCTCAACCTTATACCCTAAACCCTAAACATTATTCCTCAACCCTATACTTAAACCCTAAACCCTACACTCTCAACCCTTAGCCTTATACCTTATACCCTAAACCCTATACCCAATATCTTAAACCCTAATCCCTATACCCTATAAACTTAACCTAATACCCTCAAACCTCAACCTTGAACCCTATACTTAAAACCTAAATCCTACATCCAACCTTGTACCCTAAACCCAATACCATCAACCCTATACCCAATATCCTAAACCCTAATCCCTATACCCTCAAACATATACCTTAAACCACAAAACCTACACCCTCAACCATCATCCCTATACCATATACCCTATACCTTATACCATATACCCTAAAAATTATCCCTTAACCTTATACTTAATCCTAAACCTTAAACATTATCCCTTAACCCTATACTTAAACCCTAAACCCTACACTCTCAACCCTTAACTCTATAACTTATACCATAAACCCTACACCCTACACCCTATTTATCCTATACCCAATATCCCAAACCATAATCTATATACCCTATATACTTAACTTATATGGGCTCAACCCTACATTCAACCTTGTAACCTAAACCCTCAACCCTATATAGAATATCCTAAACCCTAATCCCTATAACCTACACATTTAACCCTATACCCTCAACCCTCAAACCTCATACCTATACCATATATCCTTAAATTTATACCCTAAACCTTGAACATTATCCCTCAACCCTTAACCCTATACCTTATAACCTAAACGCTAATCCCTATACCATATACAATTAACCTTAAACCATCAACCCTAACCCCTCAACCCTAAACCCAATACCATCAAGCCTATACCTGACCTCCTAAACCTAATCTCTATACCTTATACACTTAGCCCTATACCCTCAACCTTGAACACTAGGGGAAGGTGTGTGAGAGAGACAATGGTTAGATAGAGAGGATAGAATGAGAGAGAAAGAGGGGGAGTAAGGGAGGGCAAGGAGGGAGATAGAGGTGTGTGTGCAAGAGAGAGAATGGTGAGATAAAGTGGAGAGATCGGGGAGTAATGGAGGGAAAGGTAGGTAGAGAGAGGGAGAGGGGAGATATAGAGAATTAGAGAGGGAAGGAGAGAGGGAGGGATAGGTAGGGAGGGAGAAATAGGTGAGAGAGAGTAGAGAGGGAAGGAGGGAGAGATGGAGGTAATGAGAGAGAGAGAGAGAGAGGAAAGGAGGGAGGGTGGGAGAGAGGGGAGGGAGGGAGGGTTAAAGAGGTATGGGTGAGATAAAGTTAAATAGAGAGAGAAAATGGTGAGATAGTGAGATGGATAAGGTGAGAGAGATGAAGAGAGAATTGTGAGATAGAGAGGAGAGAGTGAGAGAGAAACAGGGAGAGAGAGGGAGGGACAAAGAGAGAGTGAGAGAGCTAGAAAATGAGAGTAGAGAGGGAAAGAGGTTGGGAGGGAGACATTGGTGAGATGGAGAGAGACAAAGAGAGATAAAAAGAGGGAGAGAGAGAGAGAGAGAGGAGGTAGAGTGTGTGAGAGAGAGAAGTATAGAGGGAAAGAGAGAGTGAGAGAGAGGTATAGAGCATAAGGGATACATAATGAGAGAGATAAATATGATACAACTCACTAATTATTGAAATTTGACCTCTTGATTACTGAAAATTGACATGCTGATTATTGAAATTTGATTGTCTGAAATTTTTTAAGATCTTCCAAAAAATAGAATTTCCATTATAACTCCTAAAGAGCCAAAGCCACTTTCAAAACATCTTGAAACTATATACATGAAATATAATTTAAAATAAGTATAAGAAAGTAAATTTCATATGTAAATGTCAACTTATACTTAAGTGTTGATTTCATGTATATAGTTTCCCTAAAAAAAACAAGAAGAAAGAGAAAAAAAGAGTAGAAACAAATTTCAATGTAGACCAAAACATTAGTGCACTATAATGCACTCTCACTTTTTTAATACATTCACAAAAACATGAGCACGTTATAACACACTCGTATTTTGGAAATGATTTTTGGTGCATTTTGGTAATGCATTTTGGCACATTTTTTAAAATTCATTGACAAGGAATAAATTTCAATACAAAAAATAACACAAGCGTGTTACGTCTTTCTCTAGGAATCTCCAAGCCTTAGGCTTGGATTTTATTTGGATTTCCAACCTAGAGGCTTGGATTTCCTTCCCAACATCCAAAGATGTGTTTTTGCATATTCTATAGGATTTCACACAATCTCATTCGTGCTATCTATCAGGTTTGTGCGTGTTTCAAGGTTGAGTAAATCGAACACCTGGATAATGTTAGGCTCTCTCTTAACTATTTAATGATGTAATTTTTTCACATTTTGACAATGTTAAGGATTTCATCCTTAATTCCTTTTGTTTGCGTGTTCATTTTTTGTCAAAACCAGTGTGGTATTTTTTACTTTATTTTTTAACCGTTCATTGAAATTTCAAATGAATTACCTTTTTATAAACTAGGCTCCATTCTACACATTAAAAAAATGATTTTTGATTAGCTTAAAAAATTTATAGGGGTAGCATGACCAAAATTTTATTTTTCATGATGTGTCCACTTTGAAAATTAGTAAAAAATCAAATATTAATTAAAAAATTATCAAAAAAATTGGGCATAAAATATATGTTGTTAACTAATTTCTCACAAAAGTGATTTTAAAAATACCAAAAAAAAGTTAACCTTTTGAGGGAGCCACAAAAGATGCTAACTGCTATTTTATGTTTTTTGATAAAAACAACATTGATTTTTGTGGCTCCCTTTTTTGAACCCCTTAATCTCTACCATTTTAAAAAAAATAGTAGTTTAGAAAGTAGACTCAGAGCATCTTTTCATCTTAAAATTTTGAGTGTAACTATCTTCAATTTCTCATCCAAGGTCAGTATTTCCCGATTTCAAAAAAAGTGGCCACTTAAGACCCCTTTTTGGCCCCCATCTTTCTACACTTACCCTCGTATTTCAAGTAATTATTTTTGTTTCAAATCTCAGTCCTCTTCCTATTCTTGAGGAAGAGTTGGTATTTGTTTTATAGTTTTTTTCAGTTCATGAGTAATGAAAATACCTCACAAGACCCTATATAGTAAGATCTTCTATCGAGGAGGAGATCTAGTAGCATTAGTTTTAGCAGTAGCATTACAAATATAGAATGTATGTTATTGAAAAAAGATCTTCAACATATCCTATTATATATTGTGTAATAGTTCTATGTTAGAATGTAATAAAAGAGAATTGATTTGATATTATAAATTGTTGAGTAAGTGAGTGTTTGATAAAATCTCGTGGAAGTATCAACTCAAGAAAGGGCCACTTGAGGTACTGTTGAACCACTTTAATTTTAGTTAGTAGATTAAATGATGTATTGTGAACATCATTGCTAGTTTTTAGTTATATGATTATGAATGAATGCGTTACAATTCATGAATGAGATTCTGTAGCTTAATGTTATGATTCATACTATAGAGGATTAGCTAAGTTAGGAAATTGTAGTGTAATGATTAATAGTTACAGTCTTAAGTATTAGGAACCTATAGTAGAAGGTAGATTACTTTTATTATTTTCCCCTATTTTGTGAATTAGCAGTTTATTCTGATTTCAGGGTTTTACTATATTTGCATATTATATGTTTATTCACCTATACTCCATTGATGTAGGATGTTCAAAATCTGTGAATGCATATACTTTTCCAGCACTATCCAAAGTTTTACGATTCCTTGGTTGACGATTTAATGTAACCCTTTTGTGAATAATGAAATGTTTGGTTAGGGATCCTTAAGTCCTCTAAGTTGTGTGCATAACTAGTGGAACCAAGTTAATTAGGTATTAGAGTAGATGCATAGGTCCTTGATTTTTCTATTTTTATTTGTTCATGCTCTAAAACTAGGTGTTTTTTGTTGTGCCTGCGTGCACCCTTTCATGTTTTCCGTTCTTAGTTTAGTTTTTTCCCTCCAGGTTATGGTTCCTTTTCATGGCCTTGGGCCTATTTTAGTGTTGGTCTCTACTCTTCTTGTTATATTTATATTTAGGACCCTTTTCCCTATTGTTTAATAAAAAACACATCCTTCACACTAGGATCAAACAACACATATCCCTTATTTTGATCATCATTGCCAATGAAGATGCATTTAATACTTTTATTATCAAATTTATTTCTCTAATATAATTAGGTATCTAAGAAAATACTTCACATAAAAGTTCTAAAAAATATAAGAATAATTTAGCTTCTTGCTACTCCATGCTTCCTTCGGAGTGATATTTTACAAAAAAATGTAGTTCAATTTAAGAAATGATTTTTTGCATTGATATCCTCAAGTTAAAGAAAAAATATAAAATATTTGGATTATAGAATGCATCATTCCATCTCCACTAAGGTCATATTATTCCTTTCATCAACACCTTTTTGTTGAGGATTACACTTTTTATTCATTTATGTCTTAATCCCATGATATTCTCAAAAATCCTTTAATATATTATTGATATATTCTCTACCATTATCCATTAGTATCCTCTTGGACCTATTTCCACTTTGCTTTTACACAAATCCATTAAAGACTTCAAAATTTCCAAAAAAAAAATCCCTTTTCTTAAGGAAGTAGATGCAAACCTTCCCTAAAAATAATTATTGAATGTTAAGATGTATTTATCCTATATTGATTAATAAGCCCACATAATAAGTAATATAAGCCCACATAAATAAGTGTGGATAAGTTCAAGAGATTTATTTTCCCTCTAGACTTTTTAAAGTTCTCTATATGTTTTTTTTTCTAACCATGCATCCTATACACATATTTATGTTTATCCTTATCTTAAGATGTTTGTCAACCATATCCATCTTTAAAAATACAACCAAACTTTGGTAATTTAAGTGACCATACTTTTGATATACAAATCACTTTTGTAGGAACTTATAGTTTTGTAAGCTAGGTTATCTAAAGATAGTAAATAACTATATATTCCATCACCCTCAACTCTTACAGCCACAATTTGAACCCATCATTACCATTTTTTATTAAACACTTATTTGAATAGAACTCCATCTTATAATCATGTTGAGTTGTTTGAATTTTTAAGAGAATATTTTTATGAACATAGTTACAAGATTCATATCAATTATTTTCAATTTCTTACCATCATATCCTTTCATTATTATTTAACATATTCCTTCAATTTAATGTGAGTTATCATCACCAAAAATTATACTTACACCTTTCAATTTCGTAAGGAACCAAATAAGTTCTTATTATAGGTCATATATTTTCTAACCCCTAAACCAATGTACCATTTTTTATTTGAATGTTCCTTGAGAAACTAAGGAGGTTATCAATATATTTTATTATGATATCCTTATTTTTGAAAAAAGGACTTTGTTATCTTCTTTAATTAAACTTTCCCCATCTTCCTACATATGATTCCTTAGAAAGTTGATCACTTTTGTGCTCATATTCTCCATCGTTTTAACATGTGATGGATTTTTCCTTTTTAAAAATTATTCTTATAATTCCTCCATCAATTTTTCCATTTTTGAAAATTGCGTCTTCAAGTTTATTTCATTTCCTTTGATTATATATTTATGGATTCCCTTGATTTTGTCGTCTTTGATTTTGACATGATTTAATTTGAGTGTAATTCGTATATTTCTCTAGCCATAAATGCATGCAAATCCTTTCTAGAATAATCTATTAAATTTTTAGCCTATCTTCTTCATTTAGCAAAATCCCATATATACTTCATCCAATTTTATATTGTCAAAATTTCAAGGTAGCTCCAATGTGCATATGAATTTGTGATACTCATTTAGAAGAATTTCAATAAAAAATATACAATTTATAAATCTTCATATTTTATCTTCATCATTACTAATTGATTTCTCATATTTTTTAAGTTTTCCAATCTTATGTTATAAGGTGTGCACCCTTGGTCTCTTTGTGCTATTGAAAGGTGGAAAATTTTCATTTTGGCTATGGTTTAGGAAATAGAACAACAATCTTCTACACTTCTCATTCAAGGAAACCCTAGAGATCTCAATCCAAGGATGAAGTAGGGGAAATAGATCTTGCAATAGGGTGTCCTAGGGTATGATTAGAGACTAAAATGGGGTTCACCAACAAGCTAGGGCTTGCAAAGAAAAATGGCATGCAAGATCTAATTATGAAACTTGATGATATGGAAGACTACAATAAATGGCCTAGAAAGGAATGCAAAACAAAATAGAAAGATGAGAAACTAGAGAGGTGCACCTATAAATCTATAACAACTTGAATGAAGCCCTGAAATGCTAGAAATACTAAATTTAATGCAGACTAAGACTCATACGCTAGGCTGGGCGATTTAGTCCCAAATTAGGGTTTTTGGGCAGGAACAAAAATCTAGAAAAGACAAGTCTGGAACCCTTGGGATCTGCAAATTTGACTATACTAGAACTCATATGCCAAAAGTGGCATATCATTCTAGGTTGGATTTTTTGGAGGATCAAGATCTGAATATTCTCTACCTTCTCAACTTGATTTCCAGGTCTAAATTTCCAAATTCTGCTATGTAGGTGTACTCTAATGATCTTCTAAACAAGGTGACAACTTGGATGAATTTGCAACTTTAACAACCTCTTTCCAATCTTGCTCCTTAGAAGGTCTTCAACCTAGATTTACAAATCATACACTAAAAAGAGGGGAAAATGTTGTTTTTTTAGTGGAAAGGGGTTTGCCTTGGTCAAACCTTGTTTTGGTAATCAAACCTTGTGATGAAATCAAATGAAAAGGAGGAATGATGAATGAAAAAAATGCAATGTTGCAACTCACCAAACCATAGAAATAAAGTGTTGCAAACATGTATGAGATGGATCCAATGGATGTAGATCTTGACTCTTGCTTGAATGTTGTGGATCTTGACTTGAATGCTTGCTTGAATCATGAAACCCCACATCACAATTGTTAGCTCAAACACAAACATGATGCATGATGACTTTGACATGATTTTTTATACTTAAATAATGCTCCAAAACACTTGATAATAAGCTTTTTTCTGAAGACTCTTGAATGATATTGTAAAATATCGAATTCTCTCTTGATCATAAATTTTCTATAATGCATGGACACTTGAAAGATTAAGAGAGAACGAGTGAAATAACCTTGTATTTATACTTGTTTATGCCAAATTTATCAAAATTACAACACTACAAGCCACATCAGATCTAGGAGGATAAAATCTTGCCAATAATTTGAATTTAATTTAATTTTAAGCCACATGAGACTCATACTCCAGAAGTGGTGTATGAGTCCCATTAGGATAGGCTATGGGACACATTTTTCAAGAAATTCTTAGATTCATGTGAAATTCAGATTGGGGCCTCGAAACTTAGGTGGGACCCATATGCCCAAGGTGGTGTATGAGTCCTAGATCACTAAATGTGGGTCATACAATCCAAAAACACTTGAATTATGATTGGATGGTTTATGTCAAGATTATCCTAGAAAGATGCATTAATTAAGGCTTGTGGATGCAAAATAAGGCTAAATAAAGCATAAAGATGCCCAATTAATTAATGAAACCCTAGATAAGTGTGAAAGTGTGGTACAACACTTTACAACACCTCAAATAAGGTACAAATAGGTCTATTTAGTTTTACAAGGGGCCAAGACCTAATGCGAATGTGTTAAAAACATTACAACACTAAATAAAGGAAACATTAAGCTCAATTTAACAAGGACCAAAGAAGTGTGAAAATGCCACATCAAATTTTTTGACACTACATTTAGCCCCCACTTTAGTGAGAGGATGAACTTGCTTCAAACTCACACTAAATTAGACCAACACACATCAAGAGGGGTCCAAACACACCATTTCTAGTAAGATAGGATGATGATCAATAGGGGTGATCAAGCCCCTAGGATTAAGATCCTCTAGCAAACCAACATAGGCAGAAAAGGACACACATGAAAAATTATATAAGGAGCAATAATAAGGAACAAGCATACACTGCCAAAGAAAAAGAGAAAAGAAAAACAAAAATCAAAAGAGGGGTGGATCAAGCTTTGATCATTTGTCCATCACGATGTGGATCAAATCTAGGTCATTTGTCCAAAAATGCATGATCACTCTAAGGCAATGGAACTCTAGGTTTTCCAATAGGTGAGTATCCAAAGAGGTGAGACACATACACACACAACCATATGCACTCACATACACAAGCAAGTGGCTATGGGAAATTCATGCCTAAGTTCAACTTCCTATCCAATGACCAAAGCTATACCTCCTGATAACTTTGAAGGCACCACACAAAAATGATCTTGAGCCTCATGAGGCAAGAAAAATTACGTATGCTTGAAACTCATGAACAAGCAAGATGACTCCATAGGCATGCAAAGTGTGTTATGAAAGGTGGCCATATAATTGAAATTGTAAATGCAAAGATAGTGTAATGAAAGTTCAAAAAGTCTTTCTTAGTTCATGCAAGGTCTTAAATTAGGTTTGAACATTGCCTAATGTCTCCAAGAGAGGACCAATCAAAGAATAGAAGATTCATAACTCAGGGGACATAGTGTGACACATCAAGCCACTAAGAGGAATATAATATTCGAAGAGAGATCACGCTCTTGAGGAACATCATACCCTATGTCATCCAAAAAGCAAAAGACACATCACAAGAAGTAAGAAGACTGCACCATGAAACATGCAATGCAAAAGAATAACACCAATGTATACCCTCACTTTAAAGAAATTACTATACACCATGTTATGAGCAATTACTTTAAAGTAGCAAATGATAAATGCTAACAATAAAGAGACATGAGAGCGTATTTGGAAAGCCCTATGCTAAGTCCTATGTTTCCAAATAAAGCTACATCATGCAAAGGACAATGGGTTTCCCCAAAATGAAACTCTAAACACACAAGATCCATGGTTTGGGGTCAATATGTTTTATAGAGCTCAAAATTGTCATCCTTCCCCAAATACTCATAGAACAAGAAGAATAGCACAAAGAGAGCGAAAATAAAGAATTTTTTTTTGGGTCAACATGGAAGAGACCTAAATGTCTTAATTCCTTGTGTCATCCCCAAAAGGAAAACACAAGACAAATGAAAAGATAAAGGAAAAGCTAAAATATTTACGACATAGAGAAGAATGTAAGTACAAATAGAGGAATGCCACAAGGAGATAGAGAGATATGTCAAACATAACAATACGAGGGATCACATTATGAAATCACACACAAAACATGAAAAAGAAAAGACTAGTAAGGCACATGTGAGTCTCAACCTATTAGTAGGTCATCCACATCCCATTCATGTTCATCATATACATGAGGCAAACAACTAGCCAAAGGGACAATACCAAGTGCCAAATTAGGAATAGAACCACGTTCAACACTCTCCTTAGTAGAATTATTGTTTAAGCTCATAGAAGAGGAAAACAATGTATTCAATTCATTATGCACTTCTTCGTCAATTTTAGCAATCTCCTCATCGTCATCTAAATTAATCACAATGGGAGGTCTAATGATAATGTCCAAAGAAGGTTTTGTCTCTTCTTGCGGTTGTGGATATTTTTGTTGGGGTGAAGAGGGAGACTCATTGTGTACTGCTTCAGTCAAGTTTGGATTTTGATTTTCTTTATTTGTGTCTTCTTTTAACCTTCGAGCAAAAGCATGACGTCTTTTCCTACAATCTCTAGCATTTTTGTTTCTTTTATTACGGATTTCAAGTTGCATTTGTGTAGGAGTGGGTTTATCAACCATATGTTTCTTTTCTTCCCTAAGGGGAGGAACGAAAGGAACCATGGAAGGTTGTTCAACCACTTTCTCTTTAGCTTTGTAAACTTGCTTTACCTTAGGAGGCATGATAGGATTGTTTTTGTTATCTCTTGGTATTTTGTAGGAAATAGGTAAAGGATCTATCTTAGGTTTCTCTTGGTTGTTTGGAATGTATTTAGGTTCAATCATGGTTTCGTCAAGGATGGTGGGTTCGGTCATAGATTGAGGCATGTTTTTAAGGGATAGTTTTGCTATGCATTTCACTTTGAACTTTTGGTAGTGTATACACCTAAAATTAGTCATCACTTCAGTTAATTAAATACAACCTATTTGATTAATACTTCAACTACATATAAATAAGGTCTTACTTTATTTATATTGTTCACTTTCCTTTTAATTCACCAAAATCACATTCTTCTAAATAATTAAATAAACAAAATACCCTAAACGTGTTTATTTAATTAACCTTCCTTAATCCTGATTAAGAATTAGAGCACATTTCTACAACTTTTTGTGTGCCACCTCATAAAGGGAACATGCAAATAAATAAGCCTAATTATTAATTAGAATTATCCTCACACACTTCCACCAATGAGAAAAATCACATGGATTTATTCCCCCACACTTCCAACAAATTTGGAGCACATGGGTCTTTATTTCACACACTTGGGTCTCCCATCCTTTTGGCATGTTTCCAATTGGTCAAAGGATTCTCTACACACACATGGAATGTTGTCTTTGGTCAAGGGGAAAACATCCTAATTCATTTCATCTCCACCATCTATTATTTCTCCTTTGAATCTAGACCGTTGATAGGTGCCACCTCACAAAATGCTTGAGAAACCCTATAAATACACCCTCTTGCCTTAGCATTTATCATCCACAATTTGAGAAAAGTTACTATGCAGGTTTATCTTAGGAGCTTGGAGCTTTCATGAGTCTTATAATTACTTTTCATATCATGTGTTACTTTGCATTCTCATTTTAGATTACTTAATTGCTTCATAGTTGTATTTTATCATTCCCATTGCATCATAGTTGCATTTTAGGGTAGTTTGTTTGATGTTTGCATTTGATCATATGCATAATAATGGATAGTTCACTATAGTTTCATATCATCTCACTCATCTCCACTTGTTCATCTATCATCAACATCATCTTTCATTTATCATCGTATTCATCATCAATTCCATCATCTCATTTCATTTAGAAGCATACTACTAATCCTTTCAGCACACATTTGCACATAGAAATCATCTTAGCTTGCATATTAAGCATCAAATCTTGTTTTCTAGGTATTCATTTTAACAGCCATTGTGCCCATAGAAATTTGAGGGCCAAACGGTTTAATAAATCCCTGGAAATAGAGGACAATGATACGTATTTGAAAGATTTGATTGTATTATGAATAGAGTAGTTTTACTTGCTTCAAACTTTGAATGTAAACCATCTCATTAAGGTTTTTGTTGACATTAGATCTCTCCAAATTTGACACATGCACAAAATGGCGCCCACCATGGGGCCTTTGCCTCAATTGTTTCTAAGTTTTTTGCAAATTTAGTGATCGTAGGTTCAAATTGGAGACTTGAGAGCCTTTTGCACCTATTTTGAGGCAATTCTGGGCTATTTCTAGAGTTTTGGTGCCTCTTGTCTTTGTTTTGGCACCTCTTTCTTGAGTTTTGGCACCTCTTGCAAGTTGTTTTGAGATTGTTTTCACCTGTTCCGAGACCATTCTGGGCCACTTTTAGAGTTTTGGCGCCTCTTGCACCTGTTTTGGTGCCTCTTGCTTGAGTTTTGGCACTTCTTGCAACTTGTTATGAGACCATTTTCACCTGTTTTGGGACCCTTCTACACTGTTTCTAGAGTTTTGGTGCCTCTTGCACTTGTTTTGGCGCCTCTTGCAAACTGTTTCAGGGAGTTCTGGCTTGTCTAACTCTATTTTTAAGCTTTATGTCTCTGTTTTGGAGCCTCTTGTAGTTTTTCACCAAATCAGAAACTCACATTCTGTGTTGTGCATTTGCAGGTTTTCCCATAATTCGTTCTCAAAGACTCAAAACATAAACTACTAACATATTGCAGGGGCAGGATGTTATTCACTTATTTCCTTTTGTTTAAGATAGGAGCATAGCTTAATTAAAAGGTTAACAAATATCGTGTTTCCTTTTGGTTAAGTTAGGAACATAGCTTAATTAACGACTTAATGAACATCATGTCTTTCGTATGTGATGGATGGTAGGCATATGCTCTCCCCTTAACTGGGTGATCCAAAAAGCTAGACCCATTCTTGTTTATGTGCGAGTGTAAGTGGAGTATATGGCATGAGTTCTCTCTTTATTCATGCGAAATAAAGATCGATCAAACTATGGGTATACTTGCTTGCTTTTTTTTTAATCCTAGAGGGCTTTCCTTGTGGGAAAAAGTAATCACCCAAGGGAATGACCCAACCGGTAACACGCTAAAGCCAAGCAACTTCCAATTGGGATGTAAATGTGGATACTTGGGGAAAGTTTAAGTATCATGTGGGTGGCTTCGACGAGATGGATCGAAAGGGAATCTCACCGCATGGGTCACTCCCTATGAATGAAATGTTTGAATTAAAACCCTTGTTGTAGATTTTCCAAAATCCTTTATCTATTCTTTGGTGTAGCAACAGTCGTTGCCAAGGCATCCACATTCTCACAGTTTTTAGTAGAGGTGATCAGTTCACCATGGGAGTTTCATGGGGACTGGAAGCTTGGTTGGCCTGAGAAGAGAGTGCATTGTAAGGGGGATCCCATGCAACCAAGCTTCTAAATTCATCTGCTAAAGATAGTGCGGTTGGGGTAAAACCCACGTGGAATCTAAAAGAATACAGTCTTACATAGCCTTAGGAGTGTATATTCTTCTTGATGTGTCTTCAAAATGAAACTCAAACAAAACACCATAAAAAATGTTACATTTTGAAAGTGAAAACCTTGATTCAGAACTACATTCATTGAGGTAGACAAGTCAGTAACTTAGGTCCATCCATCTTCAAAAAATTAGTCCTTTCAATAGTGTTCAACCTTTCCTTAAGAAAAATAGAGTCATAATATGTGGTTTACACAATGATTTCATGAAAGGTCAAGATTAGAAAACCAAAGATCAAACCTCTTAGTCCAAAACAACAACAAAAATGTTTGTCTATGCTCTATGACTTTAGAGAAAGGTTAACCTTCAATTTTTACAAGAAAGCTTGTAAAAAAAATCTAGAGTTATACATGATGTACTATTATCAAAATCCAGGAGTTTTTCAACTTTTTGAGTACCTTAATTACACCTCTTGAATCAAAACTCTAAGTGCAAGATTGTTCCTTAGATACCTTAGAAGTATAAACATGTCGAAACAAACCTATACAAGTGGAAATTTTCAAACTAAACCCAAATCTAAACATTTCAAGGTGCCTAATCATCAATATCTATCACATCTTCAGGATTTGTCATCCTTGAATCACGAAACTATGTCATGCAATCAAATCAAACTTAGTCTAATCAATAGAATTTGTCATTCTATTTGACTTAGTTGTAATCCTTGGCACTATTTCAAACTTAGATCAAAGCTTAGTCTAAATCATAATACTTGTATGCCCGTCCAAACGAGATCACAAAAGAGAAGAATCAAGGACAAGGAACTTGGAACACCCAACTTTGAAATGAAAAACATAGGAAGTCTGAGTAGTGAAAATTTTGATGTCAAAACTACCAACATTGAACCTCAAAATAGTGAGATCCCTAGCAACATGGCTGATGCAAAAGAAAACCCTATTCCTAGACTCAACAACACTCAAGGGGAAGAAATAAATGATGAGGATATCTGACAAGCGGAACAAGACCCCAACTTCCATAAGTTTTTGGAAAATATTTTTGAAAGAGATGGGGAAAAATACCTATTGATGTTGGCCAATCAAGGAGTCAAACGTTCCCTTGATTTTGATATCAACATCTTAAAAGCACCTCCCCAAAAGCCTGAAAAGGAAACAAAACAAATGGTTGCTTTAACTCACCAAATGAAGAACCTTCAACAACAAGTTCTAGATATGCAAAGGGGAACTTCGAAACGATTCTTGATTCCATCAACATGATTCCTTTCCCTAAATGAGTGAATTTCCAAAGTATGATAAATATAATGGTACAACTGATCCATTAGATCATGTAAGGGAATTCTGAACTATGAGTCTAGAATTTTACATGAGGAAACTTATTTGATGAGACTGTTTCCACGAAGTCTAGGAGGGACATGCCTTGAATGGTTTTCAAAGATTACACCCCCCATCAACACATTTGAAGAGTTGGTAAATAGATTTCTCACTTAATACTCTTACAATATCCAACACGATATCACCATGAAAGACCTTTGCAACTTGAAACAAAAAAGGGTGAATCCTTCCTCATTTTCTTGCAAAAATGGAGGAAATTGTTTGCAAAGTATTCTTGTCTCGTTCCCGAAAAGGAAAAGATATAGATTTTCATTGACAACCTAACGGATGAGATGAGTTATAGATTGGAATTACAATGTCCCCCTACCTTCAAAAAATTGATTGAAAATAGAATTAAAATCGAAGAATCCTTAGTCAAAAGAGGGGTCATTAAAGTATACAATGAAAGCAACTCATCCACTTCCTCTAACAACTACAACGGTGGGGAAAAACCTAAATTTTGGAAACAAAACAAGAACGTGGGTACCAATGAGGTCATAGCTGAAAATAAAAATACAAAACCCGTATTCAACCTAACTGTAGCTGCCACCAAGACTAATCAGACCAACAATCCTCCCAACACTCCAAATGTTAGCCAAAACAACAATCAAATTAATCCAGGGACTAAAGCAACACTATTTCCAAAACTTTCCAATTGACAAAAATTCACACCATTGGGACAATCCTTAGATTCCACCTTAAAGGAACTTACCGAGGCTAAGCTTATCATAGTGCTCGAAGCACGAAACTGGGATCCACAAGTCAAACCCTTTTGGTGGAGCGATGTCCATTACTATGATTATCATCAAAACAAGGGTCATATGATGAAAGATTGTTGGCAATTAAAACAGGCAATCCAAGATCTCATTGATAACAAAAAGGTACACATTGAAGGACCCCAAACAAACAGTGATTAGGGAGTGTTCAAGAACCCTTTACCTAATTATGAAAAGGGATAGTCCTCTACATTGAATACAAAAGGCAAGAATGTAAACTATGTTTATGATTCTACCATTCATTATATTGAGATGGTTGAGAATTCCATCCAAGATAGTGAAATCAAAAGCCAAGGGAAGGATGCCACTACTAAAACCTAGCAAAATGATGACACCATCTCACATAAAATCAATGACCTTATACCTATAAATCTAAGCACTAATGTTGACACGAATGACAATTGAATTAACGTCATCAAAATCACAAACAATGAAGAAAATACAACTATCAATGCGATTACAAGAGGAAAAGCCAAGGTAACATTGAAAGGAGCTACCCCTTCCACGTCCAAAATGACTATTTTTCCTATAACTCAATATAACATCATTGATCAGTTACAAAAGATACCTGCTTAAATATCCATATTGGAACTTCTCAAGATTTCACTGAAACACAAAGAAATCCTGGAACAAGCTTTAGTTGTCACCACAATACCAAACAATCTAGAAGTCTGTACATTTCAAGCTATGGTGGGACATTTGATTTCACCTCATTGCTTATCATTCCCTAAACATGACGATGCATCCACCACCCATCCACATAATGCTGCTCTCCACATCAAAGTCCTAATCCATAAACATTGCATCAAACGTGTCCTTATAGATGGAGGAGTAGGCCTAAATATCTGCACTCTCAAGCTTGTTCATGCATTAGGATATTCTAAAAATGCTATTGATCCTAGAAGGAAAATCAACATAAAAGCATATGATGATGAAGAGAGATCCTCCCAAGGATTGATCATCTTACCCATTCAAGTGGGACCAATCATCAAAGACATAGTGTGTCAGGTGTTAGACAAGGAATTTACATATAACATACTCTTTGGATGACCATGGATTCATGAAATGCAAGCGGTACCATCAACCTATCATCAATGCCTAAAATTTCCTTTCAATGGACAAGAGGTCACCATTGCTGTAGATTCTAACAATCCCCAATATTGCAATGCACTCAGAACAAGTCAAGATACCTTTGTACCACATAATAGAGAAGTCATCAACTTTGATCCATCAAACAAAGAAAGTCCAGTGGGTTCTTCATCAAGACAGTATGAGGAAAAGGCTCAATCAAAAGAAAAAGGGGTCAATGACTCTATTTCATGCAACAATGGAAGTAAGCTTGATGCCTTATCAAAACAGTTGGAAAATATCCAAATAAAAGATAGGGGCATGGGGGAATACTCATTTGAGCAATATTCATACTTATCACAATTTTCATCTTCTCCTAAGTCACATGGACAACCATCCACCTCAAGACAACAATATTTACAACCCATCACACTCTTTGATGGGAAGTTTATAAAAGAAAGCACTCAATCAAAGGAATCAAAAGATAGGGATGTCCTGAATTGGTTATACAAAGATGAAGAACCTTCACAGGTATTAGTGTCCAATATATGCATAAATAAGTATGGCAAAGGTCAGACAATCCTTAAAAAAATGGGATATGAGGGAAATGGTACTTTGGGTAAAAGAAAAGAAGGAATCAATGAACCAATACAACTCGTCACAATGAATCCCAAAGAAAAAACAAGACTAGGATACAGGGAAGACTCAAAAGAGGAAGCTACTCAAAGAGTTGTTGAAAGAATATTACAACTACAGGCTAGTGAGGATCATGAAACAGATTCCAATGAATATGAATGGGACTCCCTCTCTGAAGAATCTTTCCATGAAAAAGAGATCGATGTAATCCAAAAGTATACACCAATATGTATGAAAGGACAAAGTTTTGGGTCTAGACCCCTTGAATATGGATCATAGTATGTCATTGACTTGAGTGAAGATGATCATTCTTCGAGTGAGATAGACACATTGGAAGAGAGTAACATCTTAGACCTCATTGGAAACTTTGACAACATGGCTATCCTGATGCTTACACCTTATGACCTTGGCCAATCTAATGATTCCTTGTCCTCAATGCATCCTAAACTAATTGATTGGGATCAAAGTGAGCCGCTTGACATACCCACCTTTTCAAAAGATGATGCCCTCGTGAACTTCCTATTTTCTGATAATCCTGACACATGTTCTACCATTGAATCTCAGAACGAAGCTCCTGACGAAGGGAGTGTTAAACCTTTTAGTTGCAAAATAAAAAATATAAGAAATGAGTCTAATAGTGAAAACCACCTAATGGCACTATTAAATTAGGAAAAAGTAAAAACAAAGAGTGTATCTCAAGGTAAAAACCTCCCTGAGGCACTGAGAGATGGAAGGTTTGACACTCTCCCAGAACACTATCAGGAGAGATCTTTAGTACTAGTAGAACCTACACAATCCATCAATGTTGGTACAACCAAAATAGTGAAGACCCTGCGTTTAGCGGAATCCATGACAAAAGAGGAGAAACCTCGCTTCACCAAATTATTTGAGTAGAGGAAAATCAACTTTGCTTGGTCATATGATGACATGCCAAACATAGATCCAAAACTCATTATGCATCATTTATCATTATCACCTAGCATAAAACCAATAAAGTAAAAACTGAGAAAAATGCATCCCCATATTGCCCTTTTGGTGAAAGCTGAGTTGACAAAGCTATTAGATGCAAAATTTATAAGATCTATTGACTATGCTGAGTGAATATCAAACATTTTTCTGGTATCCAAACCAAATAAGAGCATCAAGATATGCATAGACTTCAGAGATCTTAACAAAGCTTGTCCAAAAGATGATTTTCCTCTACCAAACATTGATCTGATTATAGACTTGATTGATGGGCACAAAATGTTATCACTTATGGATGGATTTTCAGGATACAACCAAATAAAGATAGCACTTTAAGATCAAGATAAAACGACCTTCGCATGTCCTTGGGGCACTTTTTGCTGGAATGCGATGCCTTTTGGGTTGAAAAATGTTGGACCTACATATCAGAGAGCTATGATTACCATCTTCCATGACATGATGTATACTTTTATGGAAGACTATGTAGATGATTTTTTGGAAAAATCCTACACTAGAGAAGGACACTTAGAGATTCTAGACAAAATCTTCACAAGATTAGACAAATTCAAGGTGAGGTTAAATCCCAAGAAATGTGTGTTCGGTGTAACATCAACTAAACTTTTGGGATACATTGTCTCAACTAAAGGTATTGAGGTGGATCCTGCAAAGGTCAAAGCGATCATGGAAATGCCTCCTCCTAAAAACATCAGTCAACTCAGATCATTACAAGGAAGGTTCCAATCCATCAGAAGATTCATTGCACAACTAGCTGATAAAACTCATCCTTTCAACCACTTATTACACAAGAATGTTTCTTTCAAGTGGGATGAAAAATGTGAAGCTGCCTTCAGTCAACTAAAGCAGTACCTGATGACACCGCCTATGTTGATACCATCAGTCAAGGGAAAACCATTATTACTATACATTGCAACAACCAAGATATCTTTGGGAGCCTTATTAGCATAGAAATATTCTATAGGAAAGGAGAGAGCCATATATTATATTAGCATGACCTTAAATGGTTATGAGATCAATTAAGCCTTTATTGAGAAAGCCTAATTAGTGGTTTTATTTGCTACACAACAATTGAGGCACTACATACTGACTCACACCATCAAACTCATTACCAAAATTGACCCATTAAAGGACTTACTCAACAAAGCTTCTTTAACAGGGAGGTTAGCCAAGTGGGTCATGATATTGAGTGAGTTCAACATCCAGTATGTGGACATGAAAGCAATTAAAGGTCAAGCCATAGCAGATCAGCTAGTTGAAGCACCATTGTCAGATAACAATCCAATGAACATTGAATTCCTTGATAATGATATCCTAACCATATCTACAAAACAGTGGCTACTATACTTTGATGGCTCTTATACACAACATGGATTAGGTGCAAGAATCTTGTTTGTCTTGCCACAAGGATACACAATTCCTAAATCCTACAGATTAATGTTCCCCTTCACCAACAACACAACTGAATATGACACATTGATCATTGGAATCAAGAAAGTTGTTGAATAGAAAATCACATAATTGCTAGTCTATGGTGACTCACAATTGGTCATCAACCAATTCAGCGATGATTATCAAACAAAGGATGACAAGTTTCTACCCTACAAGAGGATGGTGGATGATTTCAAAAATTACTTTATTGAGATCAAGTTTGCATAGGTTCCCAAAATAGAAAACAAAGTTGTAGATGCAATGGCCACCATTGCTTCTCTCTTGTAGATACCTGAACAATGAAGACATTATGAATTCATGGTAGAACAGGTGTCCAACCTAGCCTATGAAGATCCAGAATCCAAAGTGATATGCCATATTGTCCACCCTCAAATTTACCTTTCAATTAAATTATCTCGAAACCAAAAATGAAACTTCATTCGACAAGCGCCTCGCCACACCCTAATAGCTAATGTGCTTTATAGACGAGGTTTGGATGGTACTCTTCTTTGGTGTCTAGAACGTAACGAAGCTGAAACAACTTTACAAGAGGTTCACGAAGGTATCTGTGGCACACATTCAAGTGGCTTAACCTTAGCTAAGAAATTATTATGATTGGGGTATTACTGGCTGAATATGGAGTCATTTTAATATGTCAAAAGGTGTTCCAAATGTTAAATTCATGGAAACTTGATACATGCACCAGAACAAGAGTTGCATCCTTTCACAACTACATGGACTTTTTGTTAGTGGGGATTGGACCTTGTAGGTAAGATTCACCCCTCTTCCTCCAATGGACATAAGTTTATAATCACAACCAAATAATACTTCACCAAGTGGATTGAAGTTGTTCCTATAATCACCATCACTGGGAAGCAAATCTCATCATTCATCTTGAATTATCTGTTATGTCAGTATGGCATTCCTCAATTTATCATTATAGACAATGGCCGACCCTTTAAGAATCAATATGTTCAAGAGCTCTGTGAAAGATTCCATATCCAACATCGGTTTTCTACACCTTACTATCCCTAAGGGAATGGCCAAGCAGAGGCCTCAAACAAGACTATCCTAAATATTTTGAAGAAAACCATCAATGAAGTTGGACGTGATTGGCATGTTCAACTAAAACTGACATTGTGGGCTTACAGAACTAGTATCCATACCTCGACAGGAGAAACACCCTATTCTCTAGTCTATGGATCATAAGCTATTCTACCTATTGAGGTTGAGATACCATCCCTGCATGTGTCACTTAAAGGGATGATTTCAAATGAGGATTACACAACTGTTGGATGAATGCTGGAATCATGTAGTTGATCACCTAAAAGCTTATCAACAAAGGATATCTAGGAGCTACAATCACAGAGTAATACCTAGACCATTTTAGGTGGGCGACTTAGTCTTAAAAGAAAATCCCCGTAATCAACAGGATCGAGAGAAGAAGGGGAAATTTGAACCTAACTGGTTGGGTCCCTTTGTTATAGTATCAGTCGTTGGATTAGGAGCATATTAGTTATCCACACTAGAAGGGGATCTGTTTGACGAACCCCTCAAAAAATTGCATCTCAAAAGGTTTTACACCTAGCTCATCCAGTGCATTGGTAAAGGTCCTGGAAAAATACCAAAAAAAATCAGAAAATGTCCTAAAAAAATAAAAAATCCAAAAAAAAATGAAAAAGGATTGAAAATAGTAAAGAAAAAGGATCGTCCTCTAGTGAAAACCACTTCGGTGGCGCTTTGGGCAAGTACCTTGATGAAAACCTGGCAAACAGGTGCCTTATGTAAAATAAGCACTCTCCATCTATCTTGGGCTACGTGACTTGCTCTACATCATTCATACATCATGTTTCCATGTTCACATCATAGCTTGATCTAGTGTTTGTATCATGGTATCCCCTAGCATTACTCAACCCATTCTAAAAATTAGTTTGTCTTATCGTATCACACTGGGGGAATGTCCTACATTGGATTGGATTCTTGCACATTCTCAAGGTCGGAAAATCAAAAATCCAAAAACATTCAAAACATATAAAAATCCCAAAAATATTCAAAACATGTCAAAATCCAAAAATAGGTCAAAAAGTCAAAAAGTCAAAAACATAGTCTTCATTCAAACTACATCATCTCTAAGCTTTAAACATAGGAAAGGGTGATCTTTGATTGTCCCCCGAGACATTTAGGTCAGTCTTTTAGGTGTTCGCTATGTTCATATTTTTGTCTTGTAAATCTTGGTTGTGTCTTCAGTCGAACTATGTGGTCTGTGTGTATAACGTAGGAAAGGCTAATTTGTTGATCATCCCCCAAGGCCCCTAGGATAGGTCTTGGTTGTCATGGTCGTGTCTCACCTTGGATTGGGGGAAAAATCCTACACTCACTAGGGGCAAATAAACTCTGAGCTTGAATCAACAGGCAAGCAGTTGTCAAACCAACATTACAAACACAAACTTAAAATGGATGATGCTCTTTCTGAATCAAGGGTTTATCACATTAAACATGAAAGTTCAAATTGTTCTACTTTGATTTTTGATATCATATCTCTGGAGTCCTTGATGATGTATCAAACTAGAGTAGCGAGGAAGGAGTATGATTTTTCTTTGTCTGATGTCTGTGGGTTTATCATTATCACTATGCAAGTTGTCACGAGACGTGCACTACAAAGTATCACTGATGAAATTCTGAATTTTCATAGGAAAAAGATTAACTCTTGTCTATTTACGCAAGTAATGCTCAGGTCATCTCGGTTTAATTATACTTAGATGCTTGTGTTAACTTGCAATTTTAAAACATCATGAAAGTAGTACTCAGGTCATCTTGGTCTAAACTATGCCATCGATGCTTGTACTCACTTTCAACATTTTAAAGGCCCAATGATGATCAAGAGCATGAAAAATTGGTTAATATAAATGACAACTTTTGAATACGAGATTTGCATAGTTAAGTTAGTCTGCATTCATGTTAGTATTGCATGTGTATTTATGGGGTTTTTCAATGCTGAAACAATTTCACAATGGCGTCATCTCTATTATTAATGGATTGAGTACACTGGACATTAACCAAAAACACATTATTCTCATTTAGTTGCACATATGTTGCATTATCATTGGCATATGTTAGAAAACATTCTCATCTCATTTACATTCATACATTCCATCATAATATTTGCCTCAGAAAATACAAAAGCAAATAATAAAGGACATACATTGCATACCATTTCCAACATCAAAATCTATGCTTAAATAAGTGAGTCTCTTCATATTTCCAAGAAAGTTGGGAAATATGTAAAAGTTATGAAGCTTAAAAGATCAATCTACTATAGTCTTCCCACAAATTTTGGAAGTTTGACAGACTCACTTATTCAAGCTTAAGGCCTTGAACATTTGAAGTCATGCACATTCAATCATTTGCATTACACATCATCTAAATCACATCACATTGCATAATCATAATTATCACATCACATTACATAATCATAAATACATTCATCACATAGAAATTAAATAAATCCACAACATTGCATATCATAATAGGGAAATCAAATGCATATCAACATTTAGATCATAATCACTGCTGCATATCATATATCATAAAAAATGTCATAATGTCCATGTGTACAAGGATATCCAAAAGTAGGATGAGATACATCAAAATCCAAAAGGGAACTGTATCATGGGAAATACATCCTCAATCTCACAAAAGGTGTATACACAATGTCCAAGGAACATCACAAAATGCTATGTCGAGCTCCCACCAGATGCTGCTACTCTCATGGAACTAGTACCTCCTCTACTCGACAGACCTGCACTTGGATCTCTTTTATCTCCAAGCAATGGTTGTGTGACACCCATGCTAACAATCTGAGAATGAGATTTGCAAAAACGAGACTGTACAAAATTCTCTCATCGCTCAGGAGGAACCAACTCATGATATTTAACTCTATAAAACTGCAACTCCTGAGAAATGTGCCAGATCTCTCTGAAAAAATCCATTGTACCTAAAGATGGTTCCGTTTGTTGTATCCTCTCAGCAATGGCCTCAGCTTGCTTTGTTCGGTGTCTAAAGGAATCTCTCTCTGAAGTAAGTATGATCATCTGTTCCTACAACTATTATATCTGATGCCTATCTGTCCCTCTATCAGTCGTTAAAATATCAATCTATGCTTGACACTGCACTAACTCATCGTAAAGGGACACAATTTGTGCTCGAGCCTGCGCTATCTTGCTCTGAAATGACTGAACCTCTGCCTGTAACGCTGCTATCTGTGACAACTGCTGATGAGAAGGTATCCCAATCTGAATCCCAGGAAGCACCGCCTAAGCTATGGTAGCACTCCTCCTACGCCTCAAAACTGCAAAATCAAATGGATGACTGCCATCTGCACCATCATCACTCTCCCCACCACCCTCTGCACCACCATCACCTCTGTAACCACCCTCTACACCACCATTATCGATCCTTGCCTATCATGAGGTCAATATGTTATCAAACCACTATCAATCCTCACCTATCATGAGGTCGATATGCTATCAAACCATTATTGATCCTCGCCTATCATGAGGTCAATATGTTATCAATCCTATCATCATTCCTTGCCTATCATGAGGATGATACATCAATCATCACACCATCGATCCTCGTCTATCATGAGGTCAATACATCATTGGTTCTCTCATTTGATTCTCACCTATCATGAGATCAAATCATCAATTATCCTACTCGAACATCAATCAAACAACACACATCACACAATCAGACTGCAATAAATCCAAAACATGACAAAGAAAATGACTATTAGGACTCATAAACATCTTGCGGACATCATCACGAGGGCTTTCCGTGATCACACCTTCTCAAATAGGGAAAACCACAAGCTTAAACCACCTAGAACCAACCACGGTAAAGACTTTCTAGGGCAACAAGAGGCACCATTTGGGACCCCAAAGGCACCAAAATAGATTTTTCATCTCAAAAACATGTTTTCCAAGCTTGAAAGAGGCACCACTTGGGACCCCAAAGGCACCAAAACATAGTTTAACTTTAAAAACCTCCATTTTCAAGCTTTCAAGAGGTGCCACTTGGGACACCAAAGGTGCCAAAATAGTGTTGGAGCACAAAAACATGAATTTCAAGCTTGCAAGAGGTGCCATTTGGGACCCCAAAGGTTCCAAAACTCCTAAAACACCCCTAAAAATACCTTTTCAACCTTGCAAGAGGCGCCATTTGGGACCCCAAAGGTGCCAAAAATCTCAAATGACACAAAAAATTGAATTTCTAGCTTTCTAAAGGTGCCATTTGGGACCCCAAAGGTGCCAAAACTCTCAAATGACACTCCAAAAAACTTCAAAATGACAAAAAAATCATCTGAACGTGTAACAATAATGTCAAACGAGCTATAACACCTATCTACGATGTTCAAAATACCATTAAAAGGAAAGAAAATGACTAACAAAGAGGTTTCTCATAAAGCGTACCGCAGGTCCAAAGGCAGTAGGCTGATTAGGTTGGTGAAGACACTCGAAACGATGCTTGTGATATGGGATCACCATCTTCCTCTAAGCTCTCTAATCTTCAACTTCTCCAAACTCAAAATGTAAAAATGAATCCCATTTTACCACTTTTACCTTTTAAGGGTAAAATGGAAGGAATTATGGTGGGATTTATTTCCCATTTTTACCAAAAGGGAGGGGTAATTAATCAACACTATTCAAAGGAAGAGCTTGCAATGACCTTTCAAGAGATAAATCATCTCCGACATCAAAATCTCACTAAATCAACGTTGGGTCATCATCATAATCATCACAACACCATCACATCCTTCCAACATTTCATCCACACATTCATCGATTTATCTCTCGAGGGGGCATATACCCGTCAATACTTGAAATTCAAAAATCTGGGGCATTGTCTGAGGCATCAAAATTTTCTTCGAAGCAATGTGTAAACACATTACTTCAAAGAGGGGAAAAATGTATACACCTAAAAATAGTCATCACATTCAGTTAATTAAATACAACCTATTTGATTAATACTTCAACTACATATAAATAAGGTCTTACTTTATTTATATTGTTCACTTTCCTTTTAATTCTCCAAAATCACATTCTTCTAAATAATTAAATAAACAAAATACCCTAAATGTGTTTATTTAATTAACCTTCCTTAATCCTGACTAAGAATTAGAGCACATTTCTACAAATTTTTGTGTGCCACCTCATAAAGGTCACATGAAAATAAATAAGCCTAATTATTAATTAGAATTATCCTCACACACTTCCACCAATGAGAAAAAGCACATGGCTTTATTCCCCCACACTTCCAAAAAATTTGGAGCACATGGGTCTTTGTTTCACACACTTGGGTCTCCCATCCTTTTGGCATGTTTCCAATTGGTCAAAGGATTCTCTACACACACATGGCATGTTGTCTTTGGTCAATGGGACAAAATCCTAATTCCTTTCATCTCCACCGTCTATTATTTCTCCTTCGAATCTAGACCGTTGATAGGTGCCACCTCACAAAATTCTTGAGAAACCCTATAAATACACCCTCTTGCCTTAGCATTTATCATCCACAATTTGAGTAAAGTTACTATGCATGTTTATCTTAGGAGCTTGGAGCTTTCATGGAGTCTTATAATTAGTTTTCACATCATGTGTTACTTTGCATTCTCATTTTAGATTACTTAATTGCTTCATAGTTGTATTTTATCATCCCCATTGCATCATAGTTGCATTTTAGGGTAGTTTGTTTTATGTTTACATTTGATCATATGCATAGTAATGGATAGTTCACTATAGTTTCATATCATCTCACTCATCTCCACTTGTTCCTCTATCATCAACATCATCTTTCGTTCATCATTGTATTCATCATCAATTCCATCATCTCGTTTCATTTAGAAGCATACCACTAATCCTTTCAACACACATTTGCACATAGAAATCATCTTAGCTTGCATATTAAGCATCAAATCTCATTTTCTAGGTAGTCATTTTAACAACCATTGTTCCCATAGAAATTTGAGGGCCAAACGGTTTAATAAATCCCTGGAAATAGAGGACAATGATACGTATTTGAAAGATTTGATTGTATTACGAATAGAGTAGTTTTACTTGCTTCAAACTTTGAATGTAAACCATATCATTAAGGTTTGTGTCAACATTAGATCTCTCCACATTCGATACACACACAGGTAGGATTTGAAAAAGAAGCCTTCTCGAGGTTTGATAGGTTCCATAGGCTTGGTTCAAAATAAATCTAAGGAAATTTTTCCACGAGAAGATAAATGGTTGAGGGTGGAGACTTGCTTTTGAAGGGATGAAACAGTTTGCAAAAGTTGGTTTATGAGAGGATCATTGTTTACATGTTGAGATGGAGGTGAATAAGGTGGAGGTGTGTATGTGTTCGAGGGACAAGTGAATAGAATGCTTATAGGAGGAAAAGTGGTAGGATATATGACGTGTTATTCCACAAAGGTACTAGGGATGCTAGCGGAAATACCCAAGGAAGCAATCACATTACTAGTAGGTTGCATCATTGTTGTAACTTGAGGGTTGGTATAGGTAGGGATAGAGGCAATTGTTGTGGGAGGAGGATTTTGAATTCCTCCTTGACTTGTAACATTGTTCGAGGGTAAACAACAACTAGTGGTTGAGGTAAGACATGGTTCAAAAATCTGAATTATGTTAAGCATAAGATCAACTCCTTCTTCACTTTCAATCATGCAATGTATGTTATCTATGGTAGGCATAGCAATGGTTGAAATGTTTTTAGTACTTATTTGATTTTTTAGGTTTTCTAAGTCTTCATGAATTTGGATTATGTTTTCTTGTGGAATACTAGAAACTATTGTTTCAACATGCATCACACTACTTGAAGGCAAAGAGTTGTTAAGGGTATGGTCCATACCTAGTGTACTAGTGTCAACACTAGTAGTGAAAGAGATGGACAACCCAATATCCATGACAATTGTGCTATCACAGGATGACATGAGTCTTGAACTTTGTCTCACTATAGTATTATCAATAGTACACCAAGTAGAAAATCTCATATAAGAGACAATCAAGGAAATGCAAGATGTAATGAACAGAAGATGAATGCTATACTCTAATTATGATTCAAATGAAATTAAGCTAGATGTAATGAAATGAAACTAACATGAACTCTGCAAACTAAAACTAATAACTAACAGCAACAAACAAAAACAAAAAAACAAAGAATTTAAATTTGTAAAATGTAGGTTAAAATATAAAACAAGACTAAATCGCCCAGAGGGGCATATGAGTCCCAAACAAGATTTTTTAGAGGTTTGAATGTTGAATAAAAATCACCATAGAATACCCATAAATCAGGAAAAATCACCTGTAGTGGGACTAAATCTCCTAGAGGGGTGTATGAGTCCTAGTTCAGGGTTGTTACACAAATTTTAGAAAATTCTAAGTGAAAGTTATGCTTTTTGGTTTGTATGATGTCTAAGCTAAGTGAAAATGCATATTTTAAGTCACTTTCAGTGATGCAAGAGACAAAAGTGCAACTTATATGCACTTTCACTAATACACGATTTAGAAACCCTAGATGCCAATTAACTAATGCAAAACCTAATGCAATGTTAATGCAAGTTGGATCTAGGATGATGATGCACTCTGAATCATAATTTTGATGTTCTAAATGCAGGTTCACCAAAATGAAAGGTGGAAAATTGTCATTTTGGCTATGGTTTAGGACATAAAACAATAATCTTCTACACTTCTCATTCAAGGAAACCCTAAAGATCTCAATCCAAGGATGAAGTAGGGGAAATAGATCTTGCAATAGGGTTTCCTAGGGCATGATTAGATACTAAAAGAGGGTTCACCACCAATCTAGGGCTTGGAAAGAAAAATGGCATGCAGATCTAATTATGAAACTTGATAATATGTAAGACTACAATAAATGACCTAGAAATGAATGCAAAACATAATAGAAAGTTGAGAAACCAAAGAGGTGCACTTGGAAATTTGTAGTAGCTTAAATGAAGTCCTAAAATGATGGAAATATTGAATTTAATGTAGATTGGGACTCATATGCTAGGCTGGGTGATTTAGTCCCAAATTAGGGTTTTTGGGCAGGAACAAAAATTTGGCAAAGACAAGTTTGGAACACTTAGAATTTGCAAATTTGACTGCATTGAGACTCATATGCTAGAAGTGGTGTATCAATATAGTTTGTATTTTTTGGAGGGTTAAGATCTAAATCTACTCTTCAATCTTTGCTCTACCTTCTCAACTTGATTTTTGGGTCTGAATTGCTGAATTCTGCTCTATAGGTGTCCTCCAATGATCTTCTAAACAAGGTGAGAACTTGGATGACTTTGCAACTTTAAAAAATACTTTCCAATCTTGCTCCTTAGAAGGTCTTCAACCTAGATTTGCAAATCACACACTAAAGAGAGGGAAAAAAGTTGTTTTGTTAGAGGAAAGGGGGTTTCCTTCATCAAACCCCATTTTGGTAATCAAACCTTGTGATGAAATCAAATGGAAAGGAGGAATGATGAATGAACAAAATACAATGTTGCAACTCACCAAACCCCAGAAATAAAGTGTTGTAAACATGTATGAGATGGCTCCAATGGATGTAGATCTTGAATCTTTCTTGAATGTTGTGGATCTTGACTTGAATGCTTGCTTGAATCATGAAACCCTACATCACAATTGTTAGCTCAAACACAAACATGATGCATGATGACTTTTACATGATGCTTGATACTTGAATAATGCTCCAAAAGACTTGATAATTAGCTCTTGAAGACTCTTGAATGATATTTTAAACTCTTGAATGCTCTCTTGATCATAAATTTACTATAATGCATAAACACTTGAAAGCTTAAGAGAAAATGAGTGAAATAACCTTATATTTATACTTGTTTATGCCAAATTTCCTAAAATTACAACACTACAAGCTGACATCAAATTTAGGAGGATAAAATCCCACCAAAAATTTGAATTTAATTTAATTTTAAGGCACATAGGACTCATATGCTAGAAGTGGCATATGAGTCCCATTAAGCTAGGCTATGGGACACATTTTTCAAGAAATGCTTAGATTCATGTGAAATTTAGATCGGGGCTCCAAAACTTAGGTGGGACCCATACGCCCAAGGTGGTGTATGAGTCCTAGATCACTAAATTTGGGCCATAAAAACTAAAAACACCTAAATTATGATTGGATGTTGGTTTATGTCAGGATTATCCTCAGAAAGATGCATTAATTAAGGCTTGTGGATGCAAAATAAGGCCAAATAAAGCATAAAGAATCCCAATTAATTAATGAAACCCTAGATAAGTGTGAAAGTGTGGTACAAAACTTTACAACACCTCAAATAAGGTACAACTAGGTCCATTTAATTTACAAGGGCCCAAGACCTAATGTGAATGTGTTAAACACATTACAACACTAAATCAAGGCAACATTAAGCTCAATTTAACAAGGAGGACCCAAACAAGCATGAAAATGTCACAGATGACATTTTTCGACACTAGAACTATGTAGCATCACACTCAGGTTTGTGACATGATTTAACAACCTCTCGTGGATTCATTAACTCTTGCAATTGTATCAGGTATTAACAAGACAATCTTTTGGTTAATGACATCTGTGTTTGCAAAATTGGTATCAGAGCTTGGGTCACAGGTTCAAACCCCTCACTTGCGCTGGGGGGATTGTTGCAAGGTGTGTGCCCTTGGTCTCCTTGTGTTGTGCAACACAATGATCGAGTTTGTGGCATGGCTTAACCGCCTCCTTTGGATTCATTAACTCTTGCAATTGTATTGAGAATTAGTAGATTGATCCTTTAGTGCAACGACAACTGTGTTTGCAACATGTGATCCTTCATGATCTATTTTTATTTTATTTTTATATGGTTCAATTGCCTTTTAACATCCAAAATTTCAATTTATTGGTTCTTTAATTCATTGTTTGCAAAGTCTCCTATATTTAATTTCTTGTTTAAGATCTTGAACATGAGGTTTGATTCCTAGATTATTTTTCTATTTAATATATTCACATGCATTTATATCCATCTTATATCATTTTTCATAGTTTCTCATATTTACAAGTTTTTCTTGTGTTTCTAATCACCATAAAAATTTAATTTATAGAATTAATTTTATCTAATGTTTGAATTCACATAATTAGAAGCATTTCATTTTACACTAGCCATAATATTATAGATTTCAAATGAGGTAACATAATTGAAATAAAGTAAAATCTCTAATCACATAATCACTAAAGCTTAAAATTATGCCCCCACCAACACACAAAATTAAATATTTGTATTATTTTAATTTGATAGTGACCTTTATAATCCACTTAAAAGACTCAAGCTAAAAAGAAAAAACCCTTAAACAAAAGTCACCACACACCTCATATTAAAATTCTCATTTTATGAGGTGTATGGTCACTATTTAAAGTATAACTTGGACTCTATTATGGTTTTATTCTTGGATTTTATAGTACTATTATGCATCTTCTTGATGCCACACTACTTCCTTTTGAAGTAGTATTTGGTATTAATTTTTTGTTTTTATTATGGCACCTTCTAGGCTACTATGTCTATGGACATTTTTACCCATTATAAATGACCTAAACCTTCTATATATTTGTGGTTGCTACTAGAGTTGAGTGTTTGAGGATGCATATAAATGTCTCCCCCACTCAAGCATCCTATGAGATTTTTTCCAAGGTGTTATACAAGGTAAGTAAATCAAACCACCTCTAGATGTGGTTATTCCTATTCTAAAGATTGATAGTGCATGTTGATAGCTTGAAAATTATACTTTGATATGGTATTTAATGGGGAGGCCCCACTTGAAAGAATTCTCAAAGAATAGATGACAAAGGCTTGGGTCCCATGTGGGATTTTTAGACATATAAATATTCCCTAGGTCTAATCACATCACCTAGTCCTAATTGACCAATATCATCACCTAATCTAGTCCCCTTCACCTAAATTCCATCACTTAATTAAATAATAATATTATTTAATTAATCACCTTTACCATCTCCTCATAATAAATAATTCTTATATTCCACCTTTTTCTATCTCACACATGGCTAAAATAATTAATTATTATTATATAATTAAGCCTATATCCCCTCAACACATTCCAAGAATAAAGGGCACCCAAGAACACTTGTCCTTATGGTCCCATTATTCTCTCAACACATTCCAAGAATATAGGGCACATAAGAACACTTGTCCTTATGGTCCCCTTATTCTCTCAACACATCCCAAAATTATAGCCTTTTTAGGTGTGCACACATCCCTTATTTCCCTCATGCTCACGAATACTTACTAAATTTAGTAAGTTCATTTTTGCTATTCATAATATAACAACCTCCATCTCCACCCTTCATCCTCTCCTTGATCCTAGGGAATTCCTCTCAATCATTCTCCACCATTGATCTCATAATCAAATCTTGATCACCCATTCCCCTTTCCAAAAGCCTATGATTCATGCACTCTATCCTTCATTCCATATCAATTGTAACTTATGCTAGGTACATGTCAAATCAGTATCTTCAAGCAAAGGAGCATCCACATTCCAATTAGTCAAGGATAAAATCAAATCACAATGGAGGTTATAGTAAAATTTTCTTTGATTGTTTTATGTTATGCTTTGTTTTGATCTCTTTTGTGAGCTCTATCTAGAGGCTTTTCTTGTTTTGAAATATGAACTTGCATCCTTGTTTTTTTTATTTTACATTTCAAATCATTGGAATTATAGGATCTAACTTGATGCCATATAGAACCTCACCAAGGGTTTTTTATTTTATCTTTTGTTGAATTTTTCCATACATAGGCTATTCTAAAGTATGTACATTGGTATGTTTGTTCCTCTTTTATTCTTTTCACACATTGGACTAGACAATTCATTGCTCTCGATGATAAATATTTGTATGTCCTTGTCTAGGTGGAATTTCTTGGGTTTACCTTTACCATGGTAGGATTTCATAACCAAGATAACCTCCTCTTTAGGAAATATCAATTATGTTTAAATAATCAAGTTCTTTTTATCTTGATCCCAGGAGATGGTTCATGTTGAAGTTGACATTTCTGAGGATCTAATGGATATGGTAGATATCTACTTGGTCAAATGAGACATACCCATTATGTGCTATATTTGAACCTACCTAATAATTGTTATCATTTGATAGTTTTTTTAACAAAAAATCCAAGAGTATCCTTTGGTGACTCATACCAAACCCACCCCTCGACTATCTATTGATAACTCTCCTATGAAAAAGAGGAAGTGTGGTCAATTATAGTTAGCTATAAATCCAAGATTAATAATGGTTGAGCTCTACCTAAGTCTTTGGTTGGAACTAGTAGCCATCATCAAAACATGAAAGTGGTATGATTTAAAAACCTTAGGACTTAGGTAGGTCTATTTTTCATTCCCATGAGGAGACATTTGGGAAGGCGACTCAGCTAAATTATCAAGACGTTTGAAAAATTAGTTTTATCTTCTTAGGTGGAGACTATTGTTCACCCCCCTTCAACTCCTTTGGTGATTCAATAGATATCCTATATCCCTCGTATTAATTTGTGAGAAAGTGATATTGCGCTAGAGAAATGAAAACCTACTTAAAATTTCTTTCTAATAGGGAATTTTAATTCAAAGGATTTTTTTTGTAGAATAGCTATCAACTCTCAATGAGCTACATAGTGAGGATATGACCCTTCACATTTGTTTATGAATTTTATATCATGAAATGTTTAAGGTATAATAAATCTCCCAAGAAAGTATTCAATGCATAACACTCAACAAATTTTTCTATGTCTAGACATTCTCTATGTAAGGAAACTTGCAGCTATCATATGACAATTTCCACATAACCAAAAATAGATATTAATGCAAATAAGTACTCAGAACCTATATGCAAGAGAATAGAAAAAATACCCATCAAAGATGACACAAGATATACCCTGGGAAAAACCTCAAGAGGGAAAAATCTAGCCTCCAAAAGCATCCATACTCCATCATATTATTCAACAATACAATCGTACAAGAGTTACAATGAACACCTCTAAAGGATCAAGCCTTTCAATGCATCCCCATGTGTCCAAGCATGAATCCACACATCCCATGCCATGCTTCACATATGCACTCCTCAGAAAGACTCAATGATGACAACCATACCACTCAACCAACCTAAACCACTACACATGTATTTTATTCTATAGACACAAGCTCACACAAAATACAACTAGTGGTAAGGTAAAACCACGTACCACAAAAAAATGTGAATACAAAACCACTAACCCCTTATTTAATATTGGGTACTAAGACTTCACTTTATTTAATATTTCCCCAATATTAAATTATTATCACATGTCTCTCACAAATTAAATAAAAATACAATGTTACAATACAACATCAAGTGGTCCACAAATAATTACCTAGTGTGATTAACCACACCACCTAGGTGCATCACAAATAAATAATTATTTAATTACTTATTATAATAAATAATTTTATGCAATGGTGTACAACACCATATCCCAACATTATCCCACGTGTTGTATACATTACATAAGGGATTAATACATGAAATACATCATCATAGCTATACATGAAATCATATGAATCTCCAACATGCTCTCGTGCTCCATCAAGATACTTACAATAAGAATAAAGTAACCACCATATCAACCAAGAACTCCTCTAATCCTCCAATGTGCCACCTATTGAAGAAAAGGAACATGCCAAGGTGACAGTGCACCAATCCAAGAACACAAGCATCAAATCCAAGTGATAACAAAGGCACTAACCAAGCTGCTGTCAACTGAAAAACCCACATGATCAGAAACAATATCCACAACACATGCTAATGCATCCAACCATCCATATCTCCAAGGTATCAATACATTAGTAAACTTATGGCAAGAACATATGCAACCCATAAACTGCAATCAAGCTCCCTGCATCAAACTTGTCAATGAAGAACATACATATCCAGGAATTCCCACTGCATAGGTAATTCCAAAGCATATAAATTCTACCAATCAACACTATATCAAGGTTTGATAAGTAAATCAAAGAATGAAGTACCAAGAACAATAACAATGATCCACACATGCAACCCAAGTAGCTGCATAATCTCTCACAACATGTTGCCACCATCCTCCCAAAACATGAAAATCTAGGAAGGAACCATGAAGAGAGAAACCTATAAACCATAAAATGTCCTACCAACACCTCAAAAAGTGCTACATTGTGTCAAGTATGATCTCCTAACAACCCCAAATGAAAAGCCTCAACAACATCCATAACACTCAATCTCATAGAGCGAGTACAACATATGAATCATGTAATAATTCCAACATGGATGTAAGCCTCTCTAATCAAGAAGATCAAACTCAAAGTAACCATCCCAAAATATGGAAATCAACCCATAAACCATCTCCTACCAATCTTCATCGAAGAATGATATCATAAACTCAAATGCACAAGGAGATAATCATGTCATAACATCCCTCAAATGAATCCTCTAGAACTAACTATCCATAGCTCAAGATCCATATATATGAAAGATAAAGCATGCAAACTCATGCTAAACAATCCTCAAATGAGTCTCCATAATCAATCACCATGAATCAAATCAATCCAATGAGAAATAAAATCACAAAACATAACACATTTGAAAGATATAATGGGAAAATACCTCTCAAATAATAAACTGCCGAGTAGAACAAGAGTGGGGAATGAGAATGCTCCTCCAAGATAACCAAGTTATCATGACTCACTCGAAGAACAATCTCCTCTATTGGTCCATAATGAAATCATGTCTATACCTAGGTGAAAGCTCCTTGGTCTTTCTACTGAAACCTTCAAAGAGTAACCATCTCAAGAAAATGTCTCTAATCACAAGAGAATTCCAACCATCACCCATATCTCTAAGTATCCACGAGCACCTATAACCAATCAATCCATTCCAAACTCCAAATGTAACATAGCACCACCAAGAAGTAATCAAGCAAATGATCAATCTACCCATCATCAATGTCAAAGCTCCAACTGTATAATTAGGAACCTATCATGACGACATGATCTAACCATCTCCTCCTAGGAGATTACATGCACCAAAAAAATCATCCTGGTCTCAATAGAACATATAACATGCCAAAATCTAATATAGAATCAAGAGTATACCATGAAATAATAACAAATACACTCTAAACCAAGAAACCACATCTCCAATCACATGAAGATAACCATAACCAATGATGTATCCACGCTACTACCAACAACTCCCACTAAAATGTGATACGAGCTACACATGGCATCATGAATACCATCTCCTCCATGAAGATCATCTACGTCTACACACACTCAACTATAATGTCAATAACATACAAGTGAAACCAAGATCTCCAAGCCAAGAAGATACATACAATCGCCATAAAAAATATCACAAACCAATCCAACACCGTCAAGTCATCACTGTCAAAAGTTCCCATTGAAAATGTATAACCAATGAATGTACAAAGCTATCATGTCATCATGATCAAACCACATGCTACAAGTCCCATCACCTGCATAATCAAGTACTCTAACCATCCATCCTCTCAATCCCAAAACAACATACCAATGTACAAATGACCACAAACAAGGCCAACTAATGAAATCTGCAACAACAATGAATCAAACTTGGTGGATATAGACAATCCACAGCTAAGTCATCCCATTGCAACCCAATAGGCTATACACACCTACAAGCTGCATAACTCATAGATCCAACCACTAATACATGAAAAATAATCATCACATTAGTATCCTGCAAATTGAGATATCAAAGAAGATAATCCTATAGACATCAAGACTCAAACACCAAATCAACCACATATATGATTTTCCAACCATGTCCACAAATGAGTAATCATAGTCTAGGAACCAAATAAGCTTAAAGAAGATAAGTGCAATCTCCTAATACCAAAACCATATCACCACCAAACAACCACATACATGATCATGCCGTGCCAATGCATAAATGTACCTGCATACCCATGACACCATAATCATAGCCATCGTTGTACCTGCACTCAACTATCACCTGTACAAGACTCCAAGTCTCAAATGATGTCCAACCATGTCCTCAAAACCAAACACAACTTGTGTACCTATCACCATCAAAATACAACTCTAAAAACACACCTGTAAACCTATACCAAGAAGCACCAAACTGATAATTAGCTATACCATCATAAATATCATATAAAAACATGTACTCCCTCAAGGTTTTGCTTCTTGACTCATTCAAATGCTCACATAATCACACCCAAACCTTAGGCTCTTACAAGTGATCAAACAAGTGCTAAACTCATCTTTCTTCTCATACTGATAAATAATCTAAACCGCTGTGTAGTGCACTGCAAATGCTCTCCAACGCCTCTTCGAAATTGAAAATTCGACTCTGTATGCAAAAGTTATGCTCAAAATAGTGTAATCAAGAACATCTGACTTCCAAGCTCCAAAAACATGTCAAAAGGGAAAAATTAGGGAACCAAACCAACTCCACAGTAAAGATCATAGAAAGAGCTTTCTAACAGCTACAAGAAGTTGAAAAATAGACATTGTGGGTGAAAGTTATGCAAGTTTAAAAAAAAACTACTATATTTTTCCCAATTAAACTTGCTGGGGTGGCACTTTGGTGGCCCATCGGCGACGATGGCCTACTGGTGGCGCCCTTGGTGGCAGATTTGAAATTTTATTAAATTTAATTTAATTTTGCATTTTAAAAAATTTCTCCCCCTACCTCAGCTGGACCCAACCACATTATTCAATCGGGATTTGTGCATTTTTGAGTTCCGACGGGTTAAGATTAATGGGCAGATTTTAAATTATTAAATTTTTTGTTTAATTTCAAGTGGCGATTTTAAATTTATTAAGCCCCATGGGCCTTTGTGGTCAATCCTCCATGGGACCAAGGCTTAGCCCCTGGCCTGTGGGCCGACCCATGACTGATTCCGACAAACCTTGTCAGCCTATTAGTGGTACAAGGTACGTGGGGGGGAGGGGGAAGGAAGTCTGTGGACCCCCCCTCCCATTCAAATATATTTATTTTTTGCAATACAAACCTTTTCGGCCCCTTAATAATTTTTTTTATTTTGATTTTTGTTTTGCAGGAATATTTTAAATATCAATGAGAAAAAAATTTAAATAATTTTTTATTTTTCAGATTAATAATGACATATATACGGCTAGAAAAAGGGGGTCGTCCTAAAAAAAGATTTGCATTTTTTTCCAGTAGCAAAAATATGTCAAATTTCATATCAATCTTCGTCTCTTCGCCAATCTAAATCCAACCATGGAGTCCATTTTGTCCCAAGAGGTAATTTGCAAAATTTCCCCCATAAAACCCTTATTTGAATGCACAACCAAAAAACCCTTTTGACCCAATATTTTTCACACCCCAAATCTGAAAACAACCCATCATAACAACAAACCCAAAACTTTGAGATCTACAATAAACAACTTGCAAAACCCTCATATCTTGCCATGTATTTCATTCTCTCATGCAATGCATAGATTCAAACTCAAACTTGATATTTTCTCAACCTAGGGTTATGCAATCACAACCATAGCTTTGATACCACTTGTAAGGAAACTTGTAGCCATCATATGACAATTTCCACATAACCCAAAATTGATATTAATGAAAATAAGTACTCAGAATCCATATGCAAGAGAATATATAACATACCCATCAAAGATGACACAAGATATACCCTAGGAAAACCCTCAAGAGGGAAAAACCCAGCCTCCAAAAGCATCCATACTTCATCATAATATTCAACAATAAAGTCATACAAGAGTTACAATGAATACCTTTGAAGCATCAAGCCTTCCAATGCATCCCCATGTGTCCAAGCATGAATCCACACAACCCATGCCATGATTCACATATGCACTCCTCAAAAAGACTCAATAATGACAGCCAAACCACTCAAACAACCTAAACCACTACACATGTGCTTGCTTTTATACACAAACGCTCACACAAAATACAACTAGTGGTAAGGTAAAACCATGTACCAAAAAACCATGTGAATACAAAACCACTAGCCCCTTATTTAATATTGGGTACTAAGACTTCACTTTATTTAATATTTTCCCCAATATCAAATTATTATCACATGTCTCCCACACATTAAATAAAAATACAATGTTACAATACAACATCAAGTGGTCCCCAAATAATTATCTAGTGTGATTAACCACACCACCTAGGTGCATCACAACTAAATAATTATTTAATTACATTATTATAATAAATCATTTTATGAAATGGTGTACAACACCATATCCCAACACACTATTTGTAAGAAAACATTTTTATTTTTTTACTATTTTCCATGTTATTTAGCTTGCTAGTCATTTTTTATGTAGCAATCATGAAATGGGTTAGGGTGGAGTTATCTTTTTCTCTCCTATGTGACTTCAATACTTATTTTTTTAGGGAAGTGACCATACAAATCAAGTGATATGATATATTTTTAAATTAATAATCATTCATTTCTAGAGTTATACTGTCTATGCCTTAAACCATTAATGTTGTTGCTAAATTTTCCCTTTGGAGAGGGATTGTAAATTCAATATATATTACCACTTGGGTTCTATGTGTAGCATTATTGAGATGGCCTATGATAAATGTGAATATTTGATTATGATATGGAAAATTGGCAATAGAGAGGACTAGTACTATATAAAAAAAAAATTGGAGCTTTTTTATCCAAATCTTGGCTATAAATAGGATCATACAATTTGGTACACATGTAGTAATCTTGAAGTAGGGTTTGACAAGGTCTAAATGAGACTTGATAGAGCCATGTTGTTATCCTAGTGTTTCTTTTCTTTTGCTAGATATTTTTCCTTGACAATTAAGCCTTTGTCAAGTGTTTTCCTTTTAGACCACTTCCTAGTGTAGCTTTATACTGAGTGAACTTTCTAAACACAAGGCTACAAAGACTCATTTTTTTCTAAACATGTTGTTAGCATCCAATGAGGCTAGGTTGGTGCATATTCAATATGTTTGGAATCTAGAGCCATGTACCATGCATGAGATAAATTAGATTGCTTGGTGGATTTATTTTATCAAACTCACATTTGACTTCCTTTGATTTTATGGGTGCTATTTCACTCATTTCCCCTATTTCTCATACAAGGCCACTACCTTGGAGGAAAAACCATTTGATATAGCTATGTAGTTGCATGTTACCAAAATATATGACCAAAAGTAGGTCACAAATTCTCATTCAACTTGTGGAGCCCAAATCAAATCTTAGATTCACTAGCTTAAAATTAGAGAATTGAAGTCTCTAAAGATTTATTTTAGGCCTTGTGAGACCCTTAAACATCGAAAGACATTAAAAAATCAAGGATGGTCACCAAATTTTAACAGATCTTCTTTCTATTCTCCAGGATTTTATTCAACACTATGAACAAGTTTTTATTGCCCAAAAATACTCCTAACCATAATATTATTTTACAATAATATTTGAAATGTAGTTATTTAAACTCTCAATGTATTCTTTGTGATCAATCTCTCACAAAGGATGATCTACATAAGGGTTTGTTCACTATGTCAATTTACAAAGATCTTAGCTTATAAATATTTTTGGGATACTATGTCTATAGACCTTCATAAATTTTGTAACTCTTTAAGGAATTTAATTAGTAAAGATAATGTTAATTTTACACCTAAATATGGTGACTTAGAGGATATCTACAACAAGCACCTCATCATCTTGTTGAATGTCTCTTATAAAACCATTGCCAAAGAATAATATTATCAAGTTGCACTCTCTTCTTTCTAATCTTTTCTACCTTGAGAAAACTAGTTTCATGAAGTCATGGTACATCTATGATAACATTATTGTTAGTTGGGAAGGGATGGAATGGGCCCGATTGATCTAAATTCAACAGAGGATTTGAATTACAATACAAGGTAAGTGAAAACCTACAAGTATTTTAAATAAATGGATAGTTGCATCACTCATAAAAAGAGTTGGGGTAAATGCAAGAAGATGAGTCCACTTCTAGTGGAAGTTTCAAACTTAGAAAAAAACTTGAAATCGAGAAAAATGAAACAAGATCCTGTTATTTACCAATCGGGATCCCGTTTCACTTCGGGTCCCCAAGCCAAAAATGAGATCCCACTTTTTAGAAACAAGATCCCATTTCATAAAGGCTTGAAATTTAAAATAAATAAATTGGGATCCCGTTTTGAAATGGGATCCCATTTGTTAAAAGCTTAAAAAAAAATGAGATCTTGTTTCATAAGGGCTTAAAATTTTCAAAAAACAAAATTGGACCCTGCTTCTAGAACGGGATCCTGTTTCTAAAAAGTAAATTATTCGCCCAGTTTTTACTATGGGCTTCATGTCTGGAAAAAGGCTTAGGAAGTCGACCCTTAGCTTTGGACCCGCTTTGACTTGCAACTTGAAGGTCATGTTAGTGTTAGTAGAAAAGAGTGACTTTGGACATATGTCCAAAGATTTTTTTGATGAAATTAAAACCCATTATAGATGAGATTGTGTAGATTCCAAATATGTATTTTTTAAAAAATTAAATTATTTTTTCTATCTTTCAAATAATTTTTGATGAAATTGGTCCATGAACTTGAAATATTAGGGTTTTTTAGTTTTTTAATAACTTTTTATTAAAATATTTTTTTGAAAAATGAATTATATGTAGGCAATCTTTAGAACATTCTTTTCAATTTTAAAAAAATAAAAAATGTTAATTTTAGGTCATCTTATGCGTAATGTACACAACAATTTTTCAAAACAACAAATATGGCCAATACAAAATTAACAAAAAACTACAAAAAAATATCATGAGCATTTTTCAGTGTGTTACAAATCTTTTCTCAAAAGGATTTAGAAAAATAGGATTATTTAGGTCAAAATATGGATGACGTACACGTGCATGGTATGGTAAAAAAAGTGACTTTTAAACAATGTGTTTTAGACATGCCTATTAAAAATCAATTTGTATCATTTGAGTATTAAAATAAATTACATGTTTGGAAACTAGACTTCAAGTACTACATTTTATGATTAGTGAATTTTTTAAAGATTCCATCTCTAAGTGCTTCAACTTTTAAGGTCAAATGTGACAAATTTTGAAAATCAAGGAAAATACTTCCACTTTTTGGCCAAAAAGTGGACTTAACTTCTTGCACACCTGTTGTTTGCATCGAAAAGTTCCATTATCTTATCTAGACATGAGTTTTATACAATCATTTGGAATCCCAACAATCTCTAGACTCCAACAAATTCAAAATGAAGTTTTCAAGAAAAAAACAAATAATAAAACTACAAATTTTCAAAAACCTATGAAATTAGATACCCCAACTTGGTAGGGTAGTAGCTTTCTACTCAGTTCTCAGAATTCAAAACCGTTTACATCGTTGGAAAGGTCTCCAAGAGATCTAATTTCAATCTCTTAAATCAAATGATTCACTATTCAATTTAAGTGACCGACGATAGTTTCGATCCCAAATTCCACTCTAAAGACCTTTGAAACTGTGATTTACTAGAACCTAGAAAATACAGTTGAAAAATCCAAAAAAATGGATTTTTGGTTTTTCTCAGTTCTATCACCTCTGGATTGCTCTAGAACATCCTCAGACTTCTCTGGATCACTGATACTCCCAAAAAATTACAATTTTTCTCAAATTTAATTTTGTCAAGGCATATGATAATATAAAATGACACTTTATTCTTTTCATTCTTTAGGCATTGGGTTTTGGATCTCATTTTGTGTAGTTTGTTAAGATGCTCTTTGCAAATGGCTCTAAGTTTGCATCACCATTCATGGAAACCAACCCAATTATTTTAGGATATTTTAGTTTATCTACCAAGGTGATCCCATAATACTGGTTTACAATTTTTGGCCAAACTGGATGCATTGAACTGATTTTTCTTATCTAAATCTTCACTTTCAAGCACCTATAGTTGCTAAACCATGAGGAATTTGAAGATGATGCAAACTAGTGGTTTGTGATATTTTGTTTGTAGATTTTAAATATATATATTTTTAAATTTTTGGAATCAGATTGCATTTTTTTTACCATCTCCTTCAAAAACTAGTTTTTAACAGTAAACACCATTTTTAAAGAGTGATGTTCACCTTAAACAACATAAATTTTTTTTCTATGAAGGATAAAATTATATTTTTTTCGAATTTAGCTTTGTAACTATGATATATAGCACGTTCATTTGGTTTCATAGTGTTTTATTGAATATTATTTTCTTAATTAAGTTTTGAAGTCAAACCAATTACAATTTAGACATAGGTTGTGATGAGCCCAAAATATGCTCATCATCTGGATATCATGGTGTACTTTTAATACCTTTACTTCTGTTGATTATGGTTGTTTAACTCTCTTGAAACCTTTTTATTGGGGGATATCCTGTAGCAATACACTTTCATGTTCCTGTAGCCGATTATGTTGATGTTCTCTGTATTTATTACCCTGTTGACTTCCCAAATGACTAGTATAGCGCATGTAGTTTTTGAATGATGAAATAGATTTAAATATGTGATTAATGAATGGATATTATGTATGTTCCATACGCCTTTTCTTTCGTATCTGTTACCTTGTGTTTCGCAAGTTGTTGAAGAAAGTATGATCGAGTCAAGCGCAGCCAATCTCGGCCTTGTAGTAAAGTCCATTTCCTGCACGACTTCGAGGAAGCTCTGGCAAAGACTCTTTGACTGAAACCGTTAGGAAGGATTTTAAATGCCATTTAATCTGGAAAGAGTGGAGTGCTAGATTCTCTCTGGATCGGGTTAAACGGATAACTCATTTATGAATTTTGTTCCTTGATTTCGGGATATATTTCATATCCACATCTTTCTTTGTTAGTTAGTTAGTTAGTTGTTCTCCTATTTAAAAATAAGTGTTCCTCCTGTGCGGGCGAACATAACAAAATAGATCAGAGAAGGAGATAGATAGATAGATAGAGAAGTAGATTATGTAAGAGTTAAAGATATAATATGAATCAAGGTTTTTGTTAGTTTTCAGAAACAAAACAGTCAATGTAAATGATTTCACATTATGAATAAAAGTTGATGGAGTTTTGAGCACAATCTTCTGTGTCAATTAGTTGATGCTTGCTAAGGGGGCCCACTTAGTAAGTATCTGTAGGAGCGTAGTTGTTTATCTTTTGTTAATTCAAGTTAGATTTTATTTTAGAAGTTTCAGCACAAGCTCAGTCTAATACTGTTCCTACAGCATAGGGAATCCATCCTTGTGTTTGTTCCTGCAGCATAAGGCTAGTTTATAGTTTGTCTTTCAGCCATAGCTATTACGATTCCTGCTTTGGTTAGTCTATGATTGAGTTAAGAGAACTTTATGTTATTGCATAGATAGAAATTTCTTTCCAAGTGTTTACTTTTCAGTAGATTATGATTGAAACCGGTTCTTAGTGCATATATTATGCCGCTCCATTTAAAGTTTACGTTCCCTGGTCTGACAAGTAAATGAATGTCCATGAGGAGGTATTAGTCACCTGCTGGAATGTCCAATTCCCAGGATAGGTTTTGCCGTGATTTTCATATCCTTTTGTTGGAGTGGTCATTTTTGGCACCATTGCCGGGGATGGTGTCAATCTAAGAACCTGCTATAGTCATTATTTGTAGTAGTTTAGTCATTTTTTCAAAATCTTTCAAAATACCATTCATTTTCATTGCATGCATAGAAGTAGAGACGCTCAAGGAAGATTTATTCCCAACTTACCATTCATTGCCAAGAAAACTGAACCAGCTTATAGCCTATTTGAGGACAAAGGAGACTTAGATATTGACCCGTTTGCTGAAGGTCTGTGTGCTAATTTACTGTTTGGCCTATTTGATGAAGAATCTAAAGGAAATCCATTTGCTCCTATACTTGGTCAGGCGAACATGGCACCATAATCCACTGAATCAACCTCCTGCTTTTGAATTCTCCATTACTCCTCAACAAAACAATGACAACCTTAAGAATATTCCTTCTTCATTACTTCCCAAGTTCTATGGCTTAGTCACAGAAGATCTGGAGACCTTCTTGTTCGAGTTTGACATCCTCTATCGTATTTATGACTACTCTTCAAATGCTCACAAATTGAAATTGTTCCCTGCTACCTTGAAGGAAGGAGCTCTCAGATGGTTCATGAGTTTGGGAAGGGGTGTTGTCGATAGTTGGCCAGTCATGCAAACTAAATTTCTTGAGAAATATAAGGAATACTGTAAGAGTGGTAGTAAAGGTGATGATATATTCCACATTCAACAGAAGGAAGATGAAAGTCTGGAGGATTATATATCAAGATTCCTGTTTTCTCTGAAAAAGAACTCAGACCATACTCTTAATGAAGAATCTCAGAAATTACTTTTTCTAAGAAGAATCAATGATACCTGCATAGATGCCTTGGACCTAATGGGAGGTGACGATATCACTCAAGCATCTTGGGATAATCTCATGAAGATATGTCTCAATTACTCCTAAGCAAATGTGAAGAAGGGTAGAGGTCATCAAGCTACAGTGGGGAAGTCTTCTTCTAGCGGAGTTTCCCGGATGGAGATTACAAACTTGCTGTCTGATTTCAAGCAGGACATCATAAACAACATGGCTATGCAGTTGGATACCATACAAGCTTGCAAGAAACATGAAGAGTCTGAGGCGATCTTGGCTGAGTTCTATCCACATTGTAGACAGAAGAAACATGACTGCAGATGCAAGTTAGTGGCCAATATGGAGGCAAAGCAGCTACCTACTGATTTTAAGATGATAGAAGGTGATGATGACCAAGTCTTCTTTGTTGCACAAAGGATACCATGGGCTCCAAGACAAGGTATGCCTCAAGATCCTTTGAATTTTGGTAATCCTTACTCTAGTTATAATAATCAATGGTAACCCACATATGGTCCACCTCCATATTGGAATGCTCCTCAACCATACTGGCCTAATTATCAGAGTCCTCAATGGCAACCTCCTCAAGGAGGTTGGTAGCACCCACAAGGACAATGGACTCCACCTCCAGGTAACTGGCAGCAGAACCCTCAATGGAGAGGCCCTCAGCAATGGCGGAACCAACCACCTAAATTCCTGCAGTCTTAGCAGCCACAACCTCCAGCCCTTATGCCTCCTCCTGCAGCTTCTGTAGCTCCTGTAGTAAATACTGGCCCTCTGAAACAAATGCCTATGCCTGCTCAACCATTGCCCAATCCTAGTAGCAAGCAGCAGCAACAACAACAACCTATGTATTCTGCAAAAGCTAACCCATATCCAGCATATGCCCTAAATATCAATGATATCCATCTCAGGTCTGGAACCACTCTCCCTACTCCACAGTCACCTGTAATAACTGAGATTCCAGACTCTGCTGTTGAACAACCTACTAACCATGCAGACGATATACCTATATTAGCTACTGCCTCCAAGGAACCCATCCTGCAGCCTTAGGCTACACCGCCTTTTCCTCAGAGATTGCAGATTACTACACCTAAGACCATTGAAGAACCCACCTTTGATATTTTGGAGCAACTAAAGAATGTACAAGTTCAAATTCCTCTTTTTCAAGCAATCAAAGATGTTCTAGTTTATGGAAAATCCATTAAAGAGGCTTGTTTAAAGAAACAAGGAAGAAAGAAAAAGGACCTCCAAACTATCCATGTCCTAGGACAGTTAGCCGATATTATGTTGGGGAAAGTTGTCATCCCAAAATATACTGACCCTGGAAGCCTTGAAGTGAAAATCAATATTAATGGTCAAGTAGTAAGAAATTTTTTGGTTGACCTTGGTGCAACCATTAATGTGATAACCAAGCACACTATGGAATGTTTGAATATTACAAACATCTGGTCTACACTGACTGTCCTGCAGCTTGCTAATAGTTCAACGGTTACACCTAATGGAGTAATAGAAGATGTCATTGTCACCCTTGAATCTTGGGAATACCCTGCTGATTTCACCATATTGTCCACTAAGGAAACCCTAGGAGGATATCCTATTATCCTAGGTAGACCTTGGTTAGCTACAGTTGATGCCCTTATAGGATGTCATTTAGGAGACATGACTATTTCTGACGGTCAGTCAAGGAAGAAATTGGCTTTATACCCACCTGCACAACCTTTGCCAAATTTGTCTCAACTAGTTTGGCCAGATCTAGGAGAAGAATCTAAAGAAGTCAATTCATTAGCTCAGTTGATGATGCTACAAACTGATCCATTTTCCCAGCTTCAGAATGAAGATAACTTGCTTCTACACATTCTGCAGTTTAGTGTTGGATTGAATAGCCCATCTATTTTGGACAGCAGCTCTCAACAATGTTTCCTGCAGCAACTAGATCCTGAGAACCATCATGATTTGCTATTATGTGATATACATGCCCCACCTTTATCAGCAACCTCAATAAATGATCTCACCAAATAGATAGAAGTATCTCCAGGCCGCTGTTTGCATATTAATAATAAGTTGTCTCCATCTCAACAAATTGCCCTAGCCACAATGCTGCAAGTCCACAAAAGAGCTTTTGCATGGGACTATGGGGATATGAGGGGTTTAGACCCAAAACTCTGTACACATCACATATATATTGACAGTGACTTCAAACCTATCAGGTAGCCTCAGAGAAGAATTAATCTAGCTTTGAGAGAAATTGTTAAAGAAGAATTGAAGAAAATGTTAGCAGCTGGTTTTATTTACCCAATCTCCGATAGTCAGTGGGTTTCACCATTGGTCATTGTTCCTAAGAAAGGAGGAAAATGGAGGGTATGTGCAGACTATAGCAAACTCAACTTAGCAACAAAGAAATATTACTTTCCTCTTCCATTCATTGATCAAGTTCTAGATAATTTAGCAGGGCAAAAATACTTCTCATTCTTGGATGGTTTCAGTGGGTATAATCAAATCAAGATTGCCCCTGAAGATCAAGAAAAGACTACTTTTACATGCCCTTGGGGAACCTTTGCCTATTCAGTTTTTCCTTTTGGTCTTTGTAATGCTCCTGCAACTTTCCAGAGGGCAGTCATAAGTATCTTTTCAGATATCTCATATGATTGCATGGAAATATATATGGATGACTTTACTGTTTATGGTACAACATTTGAGGAAGCTCAAGCTAACTTGGAAAAGGTACTACAAAGATGTGAAGATCACAACCTATCACTGAATAGTCAAAAATGCTTCATGATGATGCAAGAAGGAATAGTACTTGGTCACTACATTTCTGCTGCAGGAATTCAGGTTGATCCTGCTAAGAATGAAGTTATCTCTAAGTTACCTTCTCCTACCAAGCAAAAAGAGGTACGGAGCTTCCTAGGCTATGCCAGATACTACAGAAGATTCATCAAGGACTTCAGCCAAACAATAGGCCCTTTATACAGTCTATTGAAGAAAGATGCATATTTTTCCTGAACAGAGGAATGTGAAAAAATATTCCTTGACTTAAAAGTAGCCCTTACACAGGCACCTATTCTGAAAGGACCTGATTGGTCACTTCCATTTCATATTCATATAGATGCGTCAGATTATGCCATCGGCATAGTGTTAGGATAGAAGGATGGTTCAATAGAACATGCACTCTATTACATAAGCAAAAATTTGCAAGGAGCTGAATTGAACTACACTATTACAGAAAAAGAAATGTTAGCAATCATTTATGCCCTCAATAAATTCAGGCATTATATTACTGGTTATCAAATATTTGTTCATACTGATCATGCCGTAATCCGGTATCTCATGAACAAAGCAACAATATCTAGGAGACTGGCAAGATGGTTATTGCTGATGCAGGAATTTGATATTACCATTGTGGACAAACTAGGTAAAGCCAATGTAGTTGCCGATTTCCTTTCCAGACTTCAAAGGCAATATGACTCTATGGTTGTTGAAGACTCCTTTCCTGATGAGCACCTGTTTGCAATTAAGGTTATTCACCCATGGTATGCTGATATAGAAAATTATCTGGCTACAGGAAGAACTCCTCCTTACTTCTCTCCTAAGGAAAAGAGATTATTGGTAGATAAAAGCTTTAATTTTTCTTGGATTTTAGATTGCATGTTTTATACTGGGCTAGATCAAGCTATGAGGAGATGTGTACCAGAGGAGGACACTTATGATATACTGCATGCCAGCCATGATGAGCCGTGTGGTGGACATTTTACTGCCAAAAGAACAGCGATGAAAATTCTAAATACTGGTTACTATTGGCCAACCTTGCATAGAGATGCAACTAAATATACCAGGAGGTGTGACAGATGCCAGAGGATGGGAAGACCAACTCGATCTGATGAGATGCCTTTATTTCCACAAGTTGTAGTTACTCCCTTCGACAAATGGGGACTCGATTTTGTAGGACCAATTGATCCACCTTCCAATGGTAAGTCCTACATCCTTGTATGCACAGACTATGTCACAAAATGGGTAGAGGCTAAGCCTATGAACATGCTAGGGACAATAAAGTGGCTGAATTTCTCTATGAGGAAATATTTACTAGGTTTGGTGTCCCTAGGGAAATAGTGACAGATCAAGGAACACAATTTACTTCTACACTTATCACAGCTTTAGTCAATGAATATAATATACGGCACAGGAAATCAACTCCTTATCACCCCCAGGCCAATGGCTAGGTTGAAGTCACAAATAGGGATATAGAGGCCATTTTGACTAAAACTATAGATTTGCATAGGAAGGACTGGGCCACAAGATTACCAGAAGCTATATGGGCCTACCGTACTACCTGGAAGACTGCTACAGGATATACACCTCTTGAAATGGTGTATGGTAAAACAGCTATAATGCCAATAGAGTTTGAACATAAGACTCTAAGAACAACAATGGAGATGGACATGGATTTAACAAATGCACAAAAGGACAGAATCATGCAGCTCAATGCTTTGGATGAGCTCCGAAAGGATGCCCTACAGCACACTGAGATGATACAAAATCAGAGAATAAGGTGGCATGATAAATATATTAAGGAGAAGAAGTTCAAAGTAGGAGATTGGGCCTTGCTTTATGACTCACAATATAAGGACAGTCCAGGAAAATTACAAACCAGATGGTTGGGCCCATAAGAAATTGGGAATGTATTTGCTAATAGTTTAGTGCAACTTGTTACAATTGATCCTGTTAGATTCAAGTTGCTAGTTAATGGACACTGCCTCCGGTTGTACCATAAACCAATTTCAAAAGAGGAATTCATGCAGTAGTTCATTCAAGATTCTTCCGCAACTCTTCCTGTAGCTGAAGGCTTTGGTCTTGCTCCTGCAGCTTCTCCGTGATTTTCTAATGCATGCTCATAATAAAGGTTTCCTTTTAAGGGAACCCCTTTTCTTCGTTCCACTTATCGCCCCATTTCACTTCTTTATCTTTCGTACCATCCATCCATTCCATTCATTCATCTCATCCATCTGTGTCATCCATCCACCTCATCCATCCGCACCACCCCTAATTATGATCTCATTCCCAACTATCATCTCATGCCGAAGTTGTCAACTTTCTCAGCACGTACGGACATTTAATGAAAGGTACGCAATATCTTTTGATTATCACATTTTTGATTTATTTCATTCTATTCATTTACTGCACTATCTGTATCAGTCATTATTACCTGATTTTTGCCTATTCCCTAGTACATGTGAGGACACATGTCATACTCTAAGTAGGGGGCAGGATAATCCACTTTTTAAACCTGTCCTTTCACCGCTGTCACAACTGCTTAGATAATCTTTCTTCATTATTTTTCTGGTACTTTCCAAATATGATCGGATGTCTTTTTCATTGCATGTTTTTCATTGAGAATCGCATTCAAAAGAGAAAAAAATGCTTGTTCAAAAAGTTTATTTTTGGAAAAGAAACGGAAATTGACAGCGGAACAAAAAAAATAGAGCAGAACAGGGGAAATTCTTGATTTTCAGAAAGGAGTTGAGTCAATTAAAGAAAAATTGTGAATATGGGTGGTCAGATAGTTAGGCATGAGCCTGTAGCTCATGAGTTGTTAATGCAAAATCCTCAAATGGCCCAAGCATTCAGCCTCTATGGTTGGTTGAATTACTTCTTAAGTTTAGATGCTTTTGATGAGGAGGTTGCAGGTGAATTTTTGAGAACCCTTTCTAAAGGGGAGGCTATTGTATGGGGTCTAATAGTTGTTGCGACTAAAGAAAGAATTGTAGAAGTAACCAGGCTCCCAGCCGTTGGAGAAATTTTTTCTTCGGATGCTGCCTCTGCAAGAGCAGAATTTTCAATACCCACTGATGGACCTTTGGAGGTCTCAAAGCAAGGATGCAAGCGAGTGTCGTTGCCTCCTCCATACCCTGAATACGATGCTTTCATAATCAGGTATTTAACTTGTCAAGGTCGTTTCTCCTACCTGCATTCTTACCACTTCAAATTGCTAAGTTATATGAGGCATGGATTAGTTGTTAATGTTCTGAACTTTTTGTTAAACTTCCTGGAACAATGTGCCCATGGAACCCAATAGGGGAAAGATAATTCTATTGCTCACCATGGCCTCATAAAATTGTTGATTGCACGCTATTTGAGAGATGTATCACCTCTTTCCTAGGAAGAATTTGTTGCCCAGAAGAGCCTGCAACATCTAGAACCCCCTAGAGCACTTACCCCACGGCCTTGGAAAAAGAAAGAAGAAATAGCGTCCACTAGTAGAAGAATAGGGCAAGCATCATCTGTTCCTGTAGCACCTGGTCCTGCAGCTTTCACACCAGAGTCATCTGCCCGGGTGCAAACTAGGGCTGCCAGTAGGAGAGAGAGAGGAAAAACTAAGGTCGGGGAGTCATCTGGGGTTGAGAAAATCCTAGAATCTGACCCCCCTTCTCAGAAAAGGCAACGTTCTTCTCCTCCAGCTTCTTCCCCTGCAGCATTGTCTCCTACAGCAACACCTGTTGCCATCACTAGTTCACCATCATCTTCTGACAAGGCAGAACCTTCTAGGAAATTTAAAAAGAGGAAGGCTACAAGAGCACCTCCTGCAGCCACAACACTGCCAAGAAGAGTTTCTACAAGAACACAATGTAAAGTATCCCCTGCTTCACCTCAACCTGAGGTTATTGTAATTTCAGAAGAATCTGTTGAGTCTGAACCTGATGTTTCTCAGAATATGTCTGAAAGTGCTGCACATAGTTCATTTGTTATTCTTGAAGAAGAACAAGTTGAGACAAGGGAAGTTGAGCATAATGAAAGGGGAGTACCAAGTTTTGATGACTTGGCTGCTGCAGCTATGCAGATTTCGGAGGAAGCACAGTCTTCTCCACTACAACAACAAGAGTTTTTCCTGCAGCAAGAGGAAGAACATACTAAACCATTGGAAGTGGTCAATGAAGCCTCAATTCTCCCTGCAACTTGTCAAGCCATTGTTGTTTATAAGAAAAAAAATTTAATTGAATTTTTGGAATATGTCAAAGCTACATGGAAACCGGTTATATTACAAACCCTGACTTTCCACCACCTGGCCAGGACTGAAATGAAATAGAGTCTTTGTGAGGAGGAAAAGAAGAAACTGAAAAAGAAAATTGAAGAGCAGAAACTGGAGATTCAGGAGTTAAAATAGAAGATGGATGAAATGTTGAAGGTAACTGGTCAGATTATGGAATGCAGACCACCACCCAGAGTTTATGCTATGTGCCTCAAAGAATAGTTCTTGTGGTTTCAACTGATGAGAATTTCCAGAAATCAGGATCCTATTCTTCACAATGCTAAAGAGTTTTATGATGCATATCAGGCAGCCCCTAATTGGCTCAAAAATTCTTTATGTGAATTTTACCTTCATGGCTTCTTAATTCCATTTGAAACAGAGTGGAATCCCTTTCTGTATATTGGCGATATACATTTGAGATCACTTATGTCTTGGGCAGCAAATGAAGCAAATTATGGCAGGCAATGGGAAACCTATGAAGAAGCCGAAAGGAATGAGCCTATTCCATTGCGTTCTGAGAGTTCAGACTCCCGCACAATGCTGAAAACCTGGCTTACTTCTGCATATGGTTTTAATAATGATACAGCCAGAGTGAAAATATTTGATCTCAAGAGATAGGATATATGATGAATTTCAGGAACAATCATACTCGTTTTGGAGACTGTCATACTCCAGAGTTGAAAAGAGGTGGGAAAGATTAACTGTTGAGTTAAGAAAGTCTAAACCTCACAGTCCACTAAATTTTACAACAGCTCTTAAACGGTCAAGCAAATACATACAGCTAGGACTCCAAAAGAGGTTTGAATTGTGGTTGCCATTAACATTTAGACCTCCTGTGCTAATATGGCCCCTTTATTCCTATCAGGCTACAAAACTTAATGAAGACATAGAAACCCGTAGGTATGAAGGATGGCAGAGTTACAGAGGCTTTTGTTACAAATTTGGAGTTCCATTTCAGGGTCATTCCTCAGCCACTGATTTCAAAGAGACCACCAGGAAGTTTAATGCTAGAGGACCAGCGTTGGGTTAAGTAGGGGGCAAAATGATGAGCCCAAAATATGCTCATCATCTGGATATCATGGTGTACTTTTAATACCTTTACTTCTGTTGATTATGGTTGGTTAACTCTCTTGAAACCTTTTATTGGGGGATATCATGTAGCAATACACTTTCATGTTCCTGTAGCCGATATGTTGACATCTTTGTATTTATTACCCTATTGACTTCTCAAATGACTGGTATAGCGCATGTATTTTTTGAATGATGAAATAGATTTAAATATGTGATTAATGAATGGATATTGTGTATGTGCCATGCGCCTTTTCTTTCGTATATGCTACATTGTGTTTCGCAGGTTGTTGAAGAAAGTATGATCGAGTCAAGCGCAGCCAATCTTGGCCTTGCAGTAAAGTCCATTTCCTGCACGACTTCGAGGAAGCTCTGGCGAAGACTCTTTGACTGAAACCGTTGGGAAGGATTTTAAATGCCATTTAATTTGGAAAGAGTGGAGTGCTAGATTCTCTCTGGATCGAGTTGAACAGATAACTCATTTATGAAGTCTGTTCCTCGATTTCGGGATATATTTCATATCCACGTCTTTCTTTGTTAGTTAGTTAGTTAGTTGTTCTCCTGTTTAAAAATAAGTGTTCCTCCTGCGCGGGTGAACAGAACAGAGAAGGAGATAGATAGATAGAGAAGCAGATTATGTAAGAGTTAAAGATATAATATGAATCAAGTTTTTGTTAGTTTTCAGAAACAGAACAGTCAATGTAAATGATTTCACATTATGAATAAAAGTTGATGGAGTTCTGAGCACAATCTTCTGTGTCAATTAGTTGATGCTTGCTAAGGGGGCCCACTTAGTAAGTATTTGTAGGAGTGTAGTTGTTTATCTTTTGTTAATTCAAGTTAGATTTTATTTTAGAAGTTTCAGCACAAGCTCAGTCTTATATTGTTCCTGCAGCATAGGGAATCCATCCCTATGTTTGTTCTTGCAGCATAAGGCTAGTTTATATTTGTCCTTCAGCCGTAGCTATTACGATTCCTGCTTTGGTTAGTCTATGATTAAGTTAAGAGAACTTTACGTTATTGCATAGATAGAAATTTCTTTCCAAGTGTTTACTTTTTAGTAGATTATGACTGAAATCGGTTCTTAGTGCATATATTGTGCCACTCCATTTAAAGTTTACGTTCCCTGGTCTGACAAGTAAATGAACGTCCATGAGGAGGTATTAGTCACCTGCTGGAATGTCCAATTCCCAGGATAGGTTTTGCCATGATTTTCATATCTTTTTTGTGGGCGTGGTCAGGTTGATCGTATACAACATAACTTTTTTTGTATGTATCAAAATTCAATTTTTTTTTATTGGATCAAGGACATCAATACCTAGCATCAATATATTTTTCAGATTTTTTTTAATAATCTACTATTTTTCCACATGTGCAGAACATAGAGCTTGATTTTCGGTGAAAAACCTATGTTTAATTAAACTAAAAAAATACATAATAAAACTAAAATATATTAAAATTATATTCTAAATAAAACCTAGGAATTTGAAGATGATGAAAACTAGTAATTTGTGACATTTTGTCTATAGATTCTAAATATATATATTTTTAAAAATTTGGAATTAGATTGCATTTCTTTTACCATCTCCTTCAAAAGCTAGTTTTTAATAGTAAACACCATTTTTAAAGAGTGATGTTTACAGTAAACAACATAACTTTTTTCTATGAAGGATAAAATTCTATTTTTTTTGAATTTATCTTTGTAACTACGATATCTAGCATGTTAATTTGGTTTCATAGTGTTTTATTGAATATTTTTTTCTTAATTAAGTTTTGAAGTCAAGCCAATTACAATTTAGACATAGGCGAACTATATACAACACAACTTTTTTTGTATGTATCGAAATTCAATTTGTTTTTTTACTAGATCAAGGACATTAATACCTAGCACAAACATATTTTTTAGATTTTTTTTTGATAATCTACTAATTTTCCACATGTGTAGGACAAATAGCTTGATTTTCGGTGAAAAACCTATGTTTAATTAAATTAAAAAAAAAAAAAAACCAAAATATATTAAAATTCTATTCAATGGATAGCTTGTTATGAAGACTACCATCATCTAATTGGGTTTGTGATGTTGCCTCTATTTTTATCTTCAACTTGAGCTTTGAAAGGATTTTTTTTGCAAAAAACTGGTGGAGGAGAGGGAGAAGGGAAAAAGAGGGGGGTTCGGTCGAACCCCCTTCGAGTGAAGGGGGTTCGCTAGAAGGGGGATTCAAGTGAACCCCCCTTTTCCTACTATTTTCCTTTATTTCATAAGAGAAACCTTGCCAAAAATGGGTTCAAGCGAACCAATTTTAAAAAAGGGGTTCGCTCGAAGGGGGTTCAAGTGAACCCTCATTTTTGGGGTTCGCTCGAACACCCCCCTTCGAGTGAAACCCTAAAAACCCGAATTTTTTTTTTTTTGGAGCATTTTTGCAATTTTCCTTCTTCAATGTAATTGTAAACCAATTTTGTGGGATCACCCACCAAGTATGTTAGAGTAATCGGAACTCTCAACCTTTGAGGACTTTTGTTTTCCTTGAAGTCTCTTGAGGTTCTTCTGTAGCTTTTTCTTGTTGAGGAATATTGCACATATTTTTTGTAGATATCTTGCGTGGAAGGTGTCTTTGTTCATTATTTGATCATGCGCCTCATGGTTTTTCACAATTCTAGCATGGCATTAGAGTGTGGATTCAACAAACCCCTTTTGATTTATGAGGTTTTTTCTTCAAGTAGGGTTACAAGAGTAAATTTGAAATATTCTTTCTTTTTTTTGCTTTTTTTAAAGTAAAAAAACAAAAAAAAGTTTGCCACCCCAATTTCATATGGGCAAAGAGTGCCCAAACCCTAGGGGGCTAAATTTTTTTTGGTTTTTGCAAAATAGGTAGAATCGGGAAAATGGGCATAGCTTTTTGCTCGGGTATCAAAATTGGGAAAACAAGATATCATCAGAAAGATGGTTCTGAGAACTATCCAATGATAGTAGATTTTTTCTCATTTTTTTTTACTGGTGCATTCAACATCTTGTTGAAGTCAAAGGTGTTGTTTTTAGTCTCAAGCTTGTAACTTTTGACTAGCTTCTTCATTTTTTGCGATTCTAGTAGCATTGAAACTGTATTTCATATCTCTCCACAGAAATCCATGCAATTTTTCTAGATTGTTCTCCAAGTACATTTTATTCAATTTTTTGTGTTTTCACACTTTGGTGAATTACTTGGATGTCTTAGCTCTTGGAAACTTTTCATTTGTGTGGGATGACTCATTTTTGGCGTTTCTGTATGTATTTCTAGTATTTTGTCCTATTTGAGCATTGTAGAAATATTTTTTATGCATATTCTCTTTTGTAGATGCACTGAGATAAAGTGCCATTTTGGTGTATTTTTTTTGGGATTTTGCACATCCTATTGTGCCTTTTGTACTCACACTATGATATAAAGTGCTATGGGGGGTTGATGTTTGCCTTTGGTTTTCCATCATACCTTTTTCAAGTGAGTGTTCCTTCCATGACAATAGTGAATCCTAGTGATTCTTACCTCATGCATGTGTGCCTTAGTTCGCACACCCTTTTATTTGTAGGTTGTTTCTCCTGCATACACTTCTTAGTTTCACATAGTTTTAGTGTACATGTCTTAGCTCTTCCTTTTCAGCTTTATGGGAGGGTTTCTACTATTGGTGTTAATGCTTCTTTGGTTTCACAGTTTGGAGTGATCTATGTATCTAGTTCTTGTTCCTATGTACTTTCAGATGCAACATACTTCAACAACTAGTTACATGTATTTTAGTGATGGATCATTTACCATATGGACACTCTTTCATTCTTGTTTTTGGAGGTTTTTCATTTCAGCACTATATCAATAATCTTTCAACAACAGTCTACAACTTCTTCATGCTTCAATGATGTTCTACATGTTCCTCGCTTTTGGGACACTATTTCAGTTGGAGGCTTCTTAGTCCTTCACACCTTGATTTGGAGGCTTTTTTAGTCCTTCATTCACCTTTCTCTCTTTTGGAGAGGATTTTTTTTCCCACTGTGGTTTTCTCATTTTTCTCCTGTTGTGAGAGATTTTGTTTGCATATGGGTACCTCACTAGGCCTTGTTTGTTGGGACCCATCTTGAATTCTCTTTTTAGTGTTTTTGGCTACTCCCTAAGTTCATCTTAAGGGGGGTGTTAGAGTAATCATGCATTATATAATAATTAATTAGTCTTTAATTAATTATTAGTCTAATTTATTCTCATGCACTTAAGCTAAACTTAGCATTTCTTTATTAAGTTAACTAAACTTGTTTTTCTATGTTAACTAGAGTGAGAAATTATTAGGGTTGCTCCTATAAAGCACTCAACCCTCATTGTATTATCTCACTGAGATTTACTCACTCTAAAGATTTTCTCTCGAACTCTCAACCTTTGAGGACTTTTGTTTTCCTTGAAGTCTTTTAAGGTTCTTCTGTAGCTTTCTCTTGTTGAGGAATATTGCACATATTGTTTGCAGATCTCTTGTGTGGAAGGTGTATTTGTTTGTTGTTTGATCCTGTGGCTCATGGTTTTTCACAATTCTAACAAAGTATTCCCTTTATACCCTACACTTTAGGTGCTTTGTACTAAAGGATTTGGTTATCATTTGTCCCATGTATTCTCCTATAAGTTATTCAATGACATTGCATTGCCTAATTCATCTAACTAGCTCATTAATGATCACTTTCCTGATGACATTTTCCTTGTACTTTAGTTGATGAAGAGGATAATGTTAAATATTCCCTTCATTTCCTTGGCATTTTTTGTAAATTTTCAAGTATTCAATGATAGAAGACTCAATGTTATAGGCAATATTCCCCCCCTAAGCTCATTTGGTTAGATTGTTTTGGTTGAAAATGAATTTATCATGGCTCTAGGTTTTCTGATTTCTTGGCATTCTCTTCACCTTTCAAGCCTCTCCAACTACCTTATGACAATATACTATTTCTCAAATTGAAAAAAATAAGCCTACTAGATCACAAAGCGTCTCTCCTTGGATGGTAAATTTTAGTTGTGCTCTAAAATTTTGGCTATTACTCATGTGCATTATTCTTCTTATTGGGTTCCTTCTAAGGATTCCTATTTGAACATTGAGAAGCTTCTTAGATATTTTATTTAGGCCTCTTTTAATGGTAACAAATAATTCCATCACATGGCTTGGGAATTTTGTTATCTCTATCATGGTTTTAGGGGTTTAGGCCTACTTTGAATTCAATGTCAAGGTTTAGCTCTTTGTCATAAGTGGATTATTAGGGTCTTGGAAGGAAAGGATGTCTGGAAGGTTCTCATATGACATTGTATTTCATCTTGAGTTCCCTTTGGGTGTTTGGCTTGGAAAGACCTTTGGCTTCCTACTCTCCTCAATATGAAGGAGCCTATTCATATACATGACACATTTGTTATCGAAAGTATTTGGAAGGCTTGGGAATCCATCAAGCCTTAGATTTTTTGGGTTGACAATGACTTCCACAATGGATTCTCTATTAATCATCAGTCTATTTGGTGGTCTATACTTCTTTCTTGTCAAGACCAACCTCTAGCTAAATCCTAATTAGTATGAGTTTCAAAGTCCTACAAAAGAGGGATAAAACCTCTACTAGATTCAAGTTCAATAAATTCAACAACTTGGACTAAGGCCAATATGAAAATTTTATTTTCAAATCAAGACTAGGATACTTACCAAAAAATTATTGATGCCATTCCTCTTCACATGGTTCACAAAATTGGGGTTATGAATTTCAAGCCTTGGTGAGCGATTATAAATGGTATTTGGATATGTCATTTTGTAACTACAAACCACATAAGGGATTTATATTGTCAATCCATCATATCTCCATGTTGGCTTATTTGAATATTTAATGGAACCTCCTATCCTCTTTAGGTTCTTGGTACTACAAATTCTAGATTGTTTGATTAACATTCTTGAACCAAAACTAGCACATTTTCTTGGTGTATTATTTATCAAGGAATTTTTCTTGAATATTGCTTGGCTCATTTGGGAGTCCTTACTACCTATTTCTCATTTTGTGGACAAATCAAGACTCTCAAGAATTTTTTTGTTTTTGTTTGAAAGCATAGGAAGTCTAGACTTGAATTCATAACTTCTTCAACCCATTCATGCTTGACTCATTTTTGTGGAATATGGTTTTTCTATGAGATTAGATTTTTCTCCCTTCATAATTTATCCAAATTTGGCATGATTTTATGGTGGAGATTCTTTTTAACTTTTGGAAAGAGAGAAATTATACTATTTTCCTAGTTGTGTTGTTGACATTTATTTTTCACTTTACACTAAAGCATTTATTTACTCCAATGTGATTATATAGATTTAGGTGCAAGTGAAAACAATTAAACTTAGATTTTCTCAAATTTAGGTGCTTTTGGATCATTGAGGCAATGCCCCTTATCTTGTTTCCAGAGTTCCATTTTCACCTACCTCCCATCAAGGTCATTCGCCTCCATGCGGGCCTAGATGTGGGTGTAATCAACTTGCTAAAATAGATCATGGATCTTAGCCACATGGCTCTCAATTGCCTCCTTGATAATCCAGTGAGCATGATACCCAAGGTTGGTTGCAACCTTCTCACCTACTATTTTCCTCTTCACAAGGGTTTGGTGCTCGGGGCTAGTTGGTTTCTGACAAGTTTATTTGCCTAGATCTAGCAATTTCTCTTGTTTGTGCTTAGTAATCTACAAATAAAGATCAAGAAGAGGAGTATTCTCTTACTAGTTGGGAATCAATTATGGATGGTTCCATTCTTTCTAATTTGTATGGAGTAAACCAAATGATTGCACAATTCTCCCCCTAATGGTGTAGCTCTTGATGTTTAGTGGATTTGTTATTTCTTGTTGTTTAAAGACTTAACTCTATTAGGATTTTTTTGTGATTTTATATTTGGTATTTAAGATTGACCCTATGTAGACTTTGAAGGTCTACCTTTACCACCAACCTTTTTTAAAATTATACATTTTTTTTAATATATAAAAATTTGAACTTATAACTCCTTTAAAACAAATCCCAATACCTAAATAAATTATACATAACTACCATCAAAATTGCATAAGTCACCTTTAAAATCAAGAATATAATGCAAAATTTTATATCCATTTTGAGAGACCCAAAAAAAAAAAAATTATTGCTCCAAATATAAGAAAATACAACCACAAAATCTTTGGCTGGATAGTATGAAGTCAAAAGTTTAAAATTAAATTAAAAGAAAAGTTTTTTTTTCTTTCACATTTTTGAGGTCATATTATTTTGAAATCAAAATATCTAGCCTATAGCTAAATTCTCCTTGGTATAATTTTTGAAGCTTTATAAAAAAGAGATAAAAACTCTATTAGATTTGTTAAAAAAAGTTAACAATTAATAATTTCTTAACTTGCACTAGGGCTAAAATGAAATTTTGGTTATCAAACCAAGACCAAGAGACTTATCAAATTTATTTATTGACATCATTCCTCTCCACATGGTTCATAAGATTGGGGTTATGAATTTCAAGCCCTGGTAGAAGGATTAGAAATGGTATATGGATACACCATTTTGTAGTTCTACAAACCCCATAAGGGATATATATGACCGATGGGCCTCAACTCTCCATGTTGGATTAATTAAATCTTTATTGGCACCTCCAATCCTCTCTAGGTTATTGAGAGTCTTTACACCAAGAAAAATGAGCTAGTTTTGATCCAAGAATAGCTAACCAAGCAATCTCAAATAGAGAGATAAGAATAGCTAGGATCAAAACTAGCCCATTTTTATTGGAGTAAAGACTCTCAAATGATCTAAGTGAGATAAGAATTCTTTACTCATTATTGCCCATTTTGTGGAAAAATTGAGATAGTTAAGCATATTTTCTAGTTCATTTTGAAATCTTAAGAAGCCTAGATTTGGATTTTTGACTTCTTCAAGCCATTCAAGCTTCACTCATTTTTGTCCAATGTAGTTTTTGTTGTGAGATTGACGTTGCCTCCCTTTTCAAATTTACAAAAAAATTGGTATGCTTTTAGGGTGAAGATTCTTTTTATCCTTTAGAAAGATAAAAATTCTACTATTTTTACTAGCTATATTGTTGATATTTATTTTTTGCTTTAAACTAAAGCTATGATTTGCTTCACTGCACTTAAATATAGATTTAGGTGCAAGGGAACAAATTTGCAATTGAAATTACTTATTTGTAGAAGTTTTGGATTATTGAGGCAATGCCCCTTTATGGTTTCCAAAGTTCCATCTTTTTCTACCTCCCATCCGTGCCATTCCCCTCCACATGAGCGCAGACGTAGGTGTAGTCAACTGGCTAGAAGAGGTTATGGCTTCTAGTCACATGGTTCTTAATTTTCTCCTCGATAAGCTAGGGATTGTGATGCCCATAGCTAGTTGTAGCCTTCTCGCCTATCTTTTTCCTCTTCACAAGGGTGTGGTGCTCATGGCTAGCTAGTTTTTGGCAAGTTTCCTAGCTCAATTATAACAATTTCTTGTGTTCAAGCTTAACAATCTACATATGAATATCAAGAAGAGGAGGGTGCTCTCATTGGTTGGGAATCTATTATTGATGGTTCTATTATTACTAATGTATGAATTAAACTAGATGATTGTAACTCTCCCTCTAACGATGTAGCTCTCATTATTTAACGACTTTGTTGTTTTTTGTTGTCTGAACTTGATCCTATTAGACTTTGAACTTGATCCCAGATTAGACTTTATTTTGTACTTTTGTATTGATATTTCAATTTGACCCTTATAACCATTAAAGATCTGACTTTTACCATCCAACTCACGTAAGTCGCCTTTAAAGTCTAGAATAAAATGCAACTTTTTAGACCCATTTTGAGAGACCCAAAAAAAAAACAATTTTTTCTTGCTCCAAATACAAGAAAACACAATCAAAAAATATTTGGACAGATACTATGAAAACAAAAGTTTAAATTAAAATTAAAAGAAAAGTTTTTTTTCTTCTGCGTTTTTGAGGGCATATTATTTTGAAACATTGTTGAACTTACGGGTGCATGGATCTGCGCCTTAGCGGCCATCGAAAGTCGTGGCTCTTCTGCAGACCTTCTTATACACACCAAAATTAGTTATTTTTAGATCGATTGATGCGTCAAGTAACCTTCTATTGATTCACTAGTCTGTAGCTCTAACGTACTATTACACAATGAGATCTATCGTATCCAGGCTTAGCCAGGCTCTGACATCATATTAGACAAGGAAATTAAATTATTTGTACTTATGTAATAATTAAGATTGTAGAGAATCAATTAATAATGTCAAGTTTCCAAAATGCATGTTGTTTAGTAGAGAATCAGTAATAAAACAAATCTTGAGATATTGTAAATAGTATTGCTCAAGAAGGGTATGGTGTTCTTGGTGTAGTTTTAAGTATATGATTAGGTATGCAAGCATATATGATAGGAGAGGAGATGATATAATGCCTCCAATGTGATAAAATAATTGTAGGAATATGATCGTACATATGTATGAAATGGTAGAGAGGGAAACATGATACCTTCTAATGTGAGGATAAGTTATGATAGTACAATAGAAAGTGGGAACAACAAGACACCTCTTTATCTAAAATATAGAAACAAAAGCATGATAATAGAAACAAAAGCATGATATAATAATGAAGGCATATTTTAGCATGGAGAAGGTATTTGCCTCCTAAAAGCATAATTTCATAATATCATAATGTAGGAAATACTAGATGTAAGAAATAGTAGATAAATATAGGATCAAGCTACGTATAAGATGATGACATGATAAAGCTCATAAGTGTCAAGATAGCATAAGCATGTGATCAAAGTATGGTACATATTATAAGCATGTGATAAGCATCATAAGGCATGTACAAGATCATGCATAACAATCTTAAAAGTAGCAAACAAGAAAAGTGAACAACTAAAGTGGTAGACATTCAAGCAAACATAAGAGCAAGGCATAATAAGCAAATAAGATATAAACAATCCCAAGAGTGAAACAGGTTATGTGGAAAGGTATGAAAATTCCCTAAAAGTAGGGGAGACACTTGCAAAACAAAAGGATTGAAATCTCATGCCATAATCATTAATGGACTCATTTGGTCTTCGGGCACACTCAAATAAATACAAATTAGTAACTCTAGGGTCCATATTAACACAACTCAAAAATATTCATTTTGAATCAATAGAATCACAAGCTTGAGAAAATGCCATTCACTTGCATAATCTTTTAGAGCTCTTAAAAATAACCTAGCCAATAATTTACCCCTATATAAAAATTCTACACTTGTTGCAATAAAAGATCTCAAGTCTATATTTGTGCCACCTTTTCCATTGTAAATCTTAAAGTGAGGTGGCAAAAATCCCATGGTAAAGGATGTGTAATGATCTCTTATAATAATGGTGTCTATCTAGCATCTTTAATTTCACCATGATCTTGACCATTTGGTCTTGCATCCACTTTTTTCTCTACATGATCAATCATATGAATTATCACATCTAGTTTAGAGGAGGGAAGGGTGACAAGAGAAGGTTTAGGTTAATTATGATGGGTATAGGTATAGGCATGATTAGTATGAGGGGGGGGGGAGGTAATGGGTTTAGAAAGAAGCATTGAGGAGGGAACATAATGAAGGGCATGCATAGGCCTGGATGGAGGTATGGAATAAGGAATAGTTAAAGTAGGAATGCCACAATTGAGAGGAGTGGTGGATATAATAGGCTAGGTAGTGATGGATGAGAGAGGAGTACATGTGTAAAACATCATGTGGGATGTGGGTATTATAAGATGTATAATTAAGATGTATTCTGTAAAGAGGGGTAAATATGGAGAAATGATAAATAAATAATTGATGGTACAATAGTGATAGAAGCTCGGTAATGCTATGCGATGGAACAATCATGGTAAACATGGTAATATTATGGGAAGTAACAATGTTAGAAGCACATATAGGTGAAGAAAGGGAATGAGTAGATACACTAAGAAAAGATATAGATGAAGCAATATTGGCACTTTAATATATTTTAATACCTATAATCCATGTGTCTTATTAATAAACAAAGGATGAATCATATATGCTAGTAGCATAGAAATTTCAACATTAACTAAAATAGCAAGGTTATTTATAAAGATTTATTGTTTCAAATCTGGACATCATGACCATAATCATCCACACTATTCTCAATATTAGTAAATGTGAAGACTTTAGTATCATTAGATTTTGTGGCCATATTGGGGTTTAAACAAGAACTATTTCTCAAAGGAAGATTAGGATCTTGAGTAGTTGATAGCATAAACAATGCAATATGGAGCTTATGAAAAATAAGAAGACACATACTATAAATCACTTAGATTTAAAAATTATAAAAAATAGTGATATATCATATATCTAAAAAAGGAAACCCTAATTAGATATCAAAAGATGGGTAGGGTGGACAAGAATGAAGGTCACATATTAAAGCACAAGCCCTAGTGGAGAAGATATAAGATGACGTGATGAAATATAAATAAATAGAGATAACAAGATTGAAATCACGATATGTATTTTGAAGTGCAATTATTTGTGTGTATTTTTATACTCCTAAAACCAAACCCTATAGTTAGTTAGCCTTAATACCTCTTTTATACTATCTTCATATTAAAATCTCAAAGATGAAGGTCCCAATAATAACCTTATTATTCTTTCTTCCAACTCTCTACAATAAATAAGTTTAAATGTCTCACACATATAATTTTAATAATATTTTCTTATGAAGATAAAATTTCACAATCCATAATTTTATTTAATAATCTCTAGAATAAATATGCAAACTTAAAAAACTTTATTAACTTATTATTTAAAATAATAACATCTTATATTAAAATTTAATGGTAGAAATTTAGCTTGAAATTAATAATCCAATTCTTTATGGATTATGTTTTGATAGGTGAATAATATTTGAATTATTGGTGGATGCCAAGTGGATAATTAAACATATAATTTTTAATATATTTTAATTTATAAATTAATTTTAAAATTTAATATAAAAATTAAAAGAATATTCATAAACAATGTCAAAAAATAAAATTAATAAATATTATTTAATAATTTTAAAAAAAATTGTTTACTTGAAATATTTTTTGGCATTTACTATTTTTATAAATTTATTATATAAAATATTTAAATTGTATTTAAAAGATATTTTCTCAATTTATAAAATAATTTGAAATATTGATACAAAATATCTTATATAATTTATTAAAGTAAAAAAAATCTTATATTTATTATATAAAATAGTAATGAATACTTTTTAAAATATGTAGAAAAATATTATATAATCATAAATAAATTAAAAAAATTATTAAAAAAACAAGAAGAGGGCCTCACACAAGAGTTCATAAATAAACATTTGTTAATATTTTATAGTTCAAGATTTTTTCTTATTGTTAGTTTTTATTGAGTTTAGCAAGGTTGATTTTATTAATAGATTGGTTGGTAAAAAAAATTTAATTCAAATTTTTGTTATAGTTTTTAAGATTAATTAATTGTAATTATTGTAATGGTATGAACAAATTAACAAAATTCTTATATTTTTCTTAATTTTGAAAACCATTTATATGTCAAAATATTAACAATTAATAATAAAAGAAAGGTATATTAGTTTTAATACTTGCATAGATATCTTAAATAAATCTATCTCAAAAGATATGAACTATTTTATTTACTACATACATGTAGATATGAATAATTATTATGTGTTGCTTGTTTTAAAAATATTATTTTTTATCATTAAATAATTATATTTTGATATGTAAATGGTTGTCAAAGTTAAGATAAAAGATCAAAAAAAAATTAACACAATTGGACCATTACACTCCACCCTTTCCTGTCATTTTTGAATATCTCTAGGGCATTAATAATTGTTATGTAACATATCTCTCTATATCTTTGCATTAATAATTGTTATGTAACGTGTCCTCTCTATAGATAGATAATTTAATGACAAGTTGTCATAATTTAAATAATTCACTGGCGGGAAAATTCATCGCCATGACAATTCACTCTACGAAAAATTAATTGGATGAAATTTTGGCAGTCAATTTTCCATGGCGGTGAATTTTCCCGCGGAGAATTGTTGACGGTGAATTTTCCATAAGTGAATTGCTGGCCGTGAATTTTCCTAGAGCCAATTTAAACACAATTTTAATATTTTTTGAAAAAGTGTGAAAAAATCTTCATCGTAAATCAAAACATCAAAATCGGATCGTATAAGATCTTATTTGACACCCAAAATAAATTATTAAATACAATTAAAAATAGATAAATATAAAAAACAATTCAACCTCTAAAATAACAAACAATATGGCATGATACTGCAATTCTCAAATGAATAAAAACCGTTGGATGATATAGCCCGTCATACAGCAAGTCCCAAAACACGGAACCAGAAATATGAAACCCCACGCGGATAAATTAGGGAAACGGCGGGTTCTGTCACTATAAAGACTGGAAATCCTTCCTTCATCCTCAATGGAATAACTTTGCTGTGTCATTTATAGTGAGTTGCTGGAGCATAATGTCTATGCCGTATTTATTATCTCCGCCAAAGGTAGCTTTTCCACAGGGTTACTCGTCCATGGAGGATTCCAATTCAAGCGGATCCTTCACTCCTGTAATAATCGTTTTGTGTGTAATACTTGTTTTAGGTGTTATTTCTGCGATTATAGGATGCTTTTTTACAGAGCGCCTGGGGGATTATATTGAAGAGAAGTGCTGGCCATGCATTGGCGCCCCTGCACCACCAGATCCTGTTTGGGAACATCTTCCAGAGATAAATATTAATGTTGAAGATCCTCCTTTAGTTCCCTCTGTACCTCGGCATAATGTTGAAGAAGCTTCTGCATCTCAGAAAGTAAAGGAAGATCCTAACTTAGAGATTACTGAAACGGCTCCATCTAAGCCAAAAAAAGGCAAATGCAAGGGTGAAGGCGCGGAAGATCCTAACTCAGAGATTACTGAAACGGCTCCATCTAAGCCTAAAAAAGGCAAATGCAAGGGTGAAGGCGCGGAGAATTGTCCATGATTCTTATTATCGTTTCCCTCCGAGATTTGTCGCTGGTTCAAAAATCATGTTAATCAAATGATATTGTTAAGATGATATTTTCTCGTTAATGTTAAGCTTTCTGTTTCAATGCTGTGTTACAGGTTTATATAGTTCTTCCACATTCTTATTTTCTGTTTGTGTTTGTTTGGATTTCCTTCAGAAGAGCCGTTTCCATTTTGTTATATGCATACTTCAAAGCATTTATCTACCGTTGGTTTAGAAAAATATAAAATTATATTATGGAAGACTGGTCAGTGATTGTGGGGGTTAATTTTGTGAGCAGTTGCATGGAATATTGTAGCATTTCATTTTTTCATTTTTAATTTTTTAATGTGAATTGGTCTTTTCTTATCTATAATTAAGGTTTGGAGATGTGACTAATTATACGACTTGTCACATAGACACCCCCAATGAGAAGTGTCTGAAAAATGACTTTTAAAAGATTCAACCAAAACTTAATCATGGTATTCTTAGTAGTTGAACACAAAAATATCAATCGTTGTTAGCAAAATATCATATTCTTATTTAAAATATAACTTGTATGCAACTTAAATGATCACAATACTTTTGATAACCATTAATCTTGCTATCTTTAATCTTTATATCCAACACAAATGGATCAATTGTTGAACAAAAAAAACTATTTGTTGTTATAAGAACAACACATTATTATTTAAAATACGATTTATATCTAACAAAAATGGATCAATTGTTGAACAATCCTTCATATTTCATAGGAAAATACAAGGGGTATTTATTGTGCTCACCTTTTATATTTATGATAGTAATAAATAATAAAAAAAAATTACTATCATTTAAAATAAGTATAGGTATTTTGAGTTAGTATAAATATTTAATATTGTGTTTAGTCTAAATAATATAAATACCTTTTATTAAAAAAAAATTGTGTTGAGATATTTTGAAATTAATATTTTAAAATAATGAATATTTTTTTCTATTTACATTCCTCTTTATTGTAAATAATTTGATATGATAGTTGTTTAAAATAATTATCAAAGTAATATGATGTGTGTTTTTAAATTTATACAAGGTTCAATTGTAAAAAGTACAACTTATGATGATATTTTATTAGTCTTCAACCACATAGATTTTTTTTTATATAAATATAAAACAAATTTCAAATAAATAAAATATTTTAAAAGTAAATAGAAAATAAAATAATTTTCCTTTATAGTGAAGTGAACATTGATGAAGCTAAGGCAATAAAGGAAACATTGGATAAATATGTTGTAACCTTTGGACAATCAGTAAATTGAAAAAAAAAAATCTTTCATACTCAGAAGTTTGCTTAGAGAAGGATTGCAGAGTTCTTAGGTTTCAATGTTGATTCCATTCCTTGTAAATATCTTGGAGCTCCCTTGTTTAAAGGTGCTATTAGGTCCAATTTATGGAAGAACAAAATTAAGGTATGCAAGACTAAGGATTCAACCTAGAAGTGCTAGTGGTTTTCTCTAACTAGTCGATTTATAATGATAAAGGTAGTTTTGGTTGCAATTCCAATCTATACCATGTTGTGTCTCCAACTAACACAAAAATTAATGTCTAGCCTAGATAGAATTATGAAAAAATTCATGTGGGAAGGCTCAAACGAGGCTAAATAGATCTCATTGGTCCATTGGGACCTAGCCAGGAGAAGTAAATTGATTAGTAGAGCTAGAATTACAAATATTTCTTAGTAGAACCTAGAATTGGGGGCCAAGCTAACCTAGAAAAATTATACATCTTTGAATGCATTATGGAACAAGATCCTTCAAAGAAAATACTTGGATAACAATGATCCTGGTAGAATATTAACTATTGCAAATACTCCAAATGAATCTTATTTTTGGAAGACTTTCATAATTATGGATTGTTGATTGATAATTATAGACCACCTTTCATGGGTGATCAACAATAGAACAATTACAAACTTCTAGTTGGAATTTCAAAATGGTTTTTCCCCTTTATCAAACATTAGAGAACTATGAGAGTGCAAAGATATAATGGACATGTGGGGAGATAAATTAGTAGATTATGTGTTTAGATTGAGGTGGATTCAAGCATGTCTTGGTAGTGAAGAGATTTTAGGTTTGCTCCAATTAGTCAGGAACCCAAGGAAGCAATTGTTGAAGAATTGAATAAAAGGAATATTGTCTTAAACTTGAAGATTGATATAATAAAATGGTGTGGTTAAAAATTTGGAGCTTATTTGGTCAAATTAGGATATCAACTTTAGAACTTGCAACACTACTCCAATGCCTTAGAGTCTAATTATTTATGTTGGAACAATATAATCCTTTCAAAATTTGGTAACTTTGCATGGAGTGCATTACATAAGAAGGTCCCAATTGGAAAATACCTTCACTAAATAGGCATTTATGGTCCTAGCTAGCACTCGCTATGTAAAAATAGTGAATAAATTGTAGATCACTTACTCTTGAATTGCCCCTATGCATCCCAATATTGCGATTGGATTATCAAGAGACTCAATTGGAGTTGTGCTCAATATCTATGGATTTTCTAGACATATTTCTTAGCTAGCCAAGATTAAATGGTAATGTGATTTGGGTTGGCTTACGGATTTCCAACCCATCCATTCTCATATGGCATATTTGGAAATAACATAATAAAAGAATTTTTAATGACATTGATTGCGATGTTAGATAAATCTTACATAAGATCAAAAATGGAATTTGCAAGATGATGGATGGAAAATTTAGAGAACTAGGAAATGCAACATTCAAACTAGGATAATAAAATAACAAAAAAATGGTTGGGTCTTAAAATTCCTCCTCTTTGCTTATTGAAGGCTATAGATAAAATGGAGAAAAAAAAATGGAGGACTCCTCCAAGTGGTAGATTGAAATTAAAATTTATGGGGCTTCAAGGGGCAATCCTAGAGACTCTTGAGTTGGGTGCATGTTATAAGAGATGAGGCTGGTAGGCTTTTTTGGGCTCTATCCATAAATCACAAAATCAAAATGAATAATGAGGTGGAAATGAAAGCATTTTCTAAAGGCCTTATGGTTTTCTCTCAAAAAGACATTAAGAAAATTGACATTGATAGTGATTTAATGATTTGTATCAATGTCATTAAAAAGAAAAAATATTAAGAATTAAAAATATAATTTTTGGTTCAATGTGATATTGAGCTTGTTGGAGAAACTAGAGGAATTGTTTTTTATTAGAGGTAAAATACGGGTTTTGAAGGTGCCTAGAACCCTTTACATTAGAAAGCAGCTGAAATAAAAGATAACAACATTAAGCCAAAAAAACTACCCAACAATAGTGACCCATTAGCAAAAAGTCAGCCAAAAAGGAGGAACCCATCAACAACACTACATGCTTTTTAGAATATCCACCACCTCCATGTCGCAAGCCACAAACTTCTGTGCATTATCAAAAACATCAGAAATTTCATTCCCAGATGCCCCAACTTGAGCTTTAGTTTTGTTCCTAGTCCTAGCTCTAGGTCCATCTGTATTTACCTCTAAAATAGAAACAATACCTTTCTCACCACCCTTCCCAATAGCACCTTCCTCCTCCATCAGCTTACCAGCAACAACAACATCTTCAGCATGGGAACTATCTTTTACTCTTCTTAGCACTAACCACAAGAGAAGTAACAATAGGAGAATCATATTTACTAGAAGATTTATGCACCTCCCCTCCTCTCATCACAGTATCTCATATTTTCACCATTTGATCCTCAAGGGTGAGGATTCTTCCTTCAAGATTTCGTTTCATTTTGAGAGTTTCCAAACTAGAGGAATTGTTCTTAACATATAATTTTAGGGAAAAAAATTGTGCAACAAAATTTATAGCCAATTATGGGATTGATCAGAATGATTTTTTCAAGGTTTCCAAAATGGACTTGGCATGGGATGGATTGAGACATATATTTTGGTAGAGGAGTGGTATAAACCTATATTATAGGACACCTCTACCACCATAATTTAGAGCTCCTTTAATGTTTGGTGATAGGTTCAAATGATAACTCACATACACCATACTTCATAGGATCCATGTTGTATCTTCTTCTCTCCAATGTAGGTGGAGCATGTGTGTAAAGTATTGGAAGGGTTGAGGTTTTTGATTCACCTTAGGAAAATGGATGAATAAGTTGTTCCTAAATTTATCTGGTATTGAATAGTTATAATTTTCATCTTTAATTTAATATAAAGGGAGCTACCCTCTTATAGTTTTTATCTATAAGAAAAATAAAAATAAAAATAAAAATAAAAATAAAAAAATTGAGTAAATAAAAATAACTCTTCAAATAAATAAAAATAAAGTAAATAATATAAAATATTTTTAATATCATTTTACGGTAAAAAAAAATAGCTAGATATTGATATTTTTTAGATATACGTATTTGAGATGTCTATACTAAAATTATAAAATAATTTCTAAATAAATAAAACAAAATAACACTTCAATAAATAAAATTATTTTAGATTAATGTATTTAAGATATTTATGTTATTTATTTTTATTCTAAAGGAAAGGGCTTTTGAAAGGAAGCAAAGATATAGAATATGCTTCCTACACTAATCTAGGAGAAGAAATATGGATAAAAATAAACCAATCATATAGATAAAAATAAAAAACATAAAATCAATATACATAATACAATAATTTACATGGGGGAAAATATTTCAAGAGGAAAACCCACACTCCCAAACATTTGATTATGTTATTCAATAATCAAAGATTGGCAATACACTTGCAAAGACTAAGTCCTTACAATATCACCAACTAGAGATTTAAAATAGTTTTTTTAGTACAATAATAACTACAAGGCTCACTATCAAAATCCCATTCTCAAACATCCAATAAATAAGACTTGAATAAGACACATCCATGAAATGGTAATTACAAAACCATCAACTAAAATCAACTAAAATATGACATTCAAATCTTTAATTAAAATATAACATCCAAAACCCAAAATGGGTCCACAAGCTAAAAGTGACACATTCCTTTCACCTATCATAAACTCACCATAATCCAGTCACCAACTTGGATGTTCTATTTTGGATCCATTATTTTCCATTCAAAAATATCTTATAATACATTATAACTTGGTCAAAAAAACAATTTCCTCTTACAAGGGTAAAAGTAAAAACCTGTGACACTTTTATAAAGGATTCAACCAACACAAACAAAAATTCTCAACTTCGATTGCATAAAAGTTGTTTTGTGTTTTAAATTTCAAAATAATGTAAACTAATGAAATGCAGAACTCTTGATGAAGTTTATTCCTATATTTTTTTATAAATTTAAGAGAAAATTTTGAATTATTAATTAATTAATTAATTTCCCCTTGATTTTTTTCTTAAATAGATAACTTCAATATTTAGTGCAAGGAAAAAAATTTAAAAATTTTGATGTATAATTTCCTTGTAATAACATACTAAAATTTGATAGTTTTCATTTGGCATCAATTGTTGTCCATTTTATTTTATCATTTACAAAAAAATTATACTTTTTTAGAGAGAATTCTCTCCTCTAGTGCACCATATATATATTTTTTAAAATAACATGTTCTAATATTTTGTTTTTAATTTCTAATTAGCCTCATTTTTTATTTTAACAATTTACTTAAATTAATTTTAAAATTAAAAAAAAAAAACATATTAAAACTAACAAAAATATCAAAATATATATATTTAGATTCTTGACTCTGAGCTCTACAAAAGGGTAATTTTAGTTTTCTAAAAAAAATTATTCTGACTAAAGAAATATCATGTTGAAGTGGAAAATTTCATAAATTTATGAGAAAAGATGAGATGATTGCCAACAAGGATGCCACATAGATAGTTTTGGGTGAAAGGGTTTCAACTAAAACTCTTTCAATTGAAAATATACATGCATATTGAGTCGTATTTTAAATCAAAAAAGAAAAAAAATTATTTTGTTGTTTCCGACAAAATGGTTTCACCGAAACTTATTTGCCACATATCGACCATGTAGTTTCGAGTGAAACTGTTTCACCCAAAACTATTTAGGGAAAAATTGTTTTGCTCGAAACTATTTAGTTGGCCAAAAGTGTGACATAGGTTTGTGCTTTTACCCACAACTCTTTTATGTGTACTTAATACTTTTACATTTTCAATGTGAAAAGTCAAACTTCTAAAAGGCATAACTTTTGATTTGGGATATCATTGAAGCCATTCTAAGAAATTCTAGAGAAACTTGAAGAAATCTACACACTATGTATCCCTAAAAGTGATGTCAAACAACTCATAATTTTTATTTTGGCCAAAAATAAACTTCATTGCCCAAAAGTTGAGTTTTTCTATTTCATAGTCCAAAAATTGTATTTTTTATATTCAAATCAAGGTTCAAACACATTTCCTATAGTTTTATCTTTTGTTTATTTTATTTTAGCTACAAATTATCAAATGTGATCTTGTTTTATTTCTCATAATGATGAAACTCACATACTCATGTCAATTCCCATTTAATTTTGTGTCAATTTTAATAAAATGTCTTAATGTAATTATATTTTTTACAAAATTAGTTTGAATTTAAAGAAGATTAAATTTAATTTACATTCATAATGAGTTAACTTGATAGCACTACAAATTATTGACAATAATACAATAAAATGAACAATCTAAATTTAATATGTGAAGAAGTGAAATCAAATGTAGAGATAAGAACAATGAGATAATGTTATGTGTATTTGTCCACTATACCTACAAAACACAAATATAAAATAAAGTAAATGTACTAGAATATTCATTATATATATATATATAGAAACTATATAAAAGAGTTATGGACATTACAAAAGTCTATTTTTCTTTTTCCATTGGATATGTTATGCAGGGTATTTCACTTCACGTATTCTTCTTTATCACTTGGATATGTTGTATAACCAATTTAGAGCCCCTAGGTAAGGGGGGTTTCCACTTTTCCAATATGAAATAGGTTAGGGATTTAGAGTCCCTATGGGTTCCTCCAAGGATTTCGAGAGATTTTGAGTCCCCCATTGCAATTACAATTATAATGTACACTAAATCCACATTTGTCTACTCCCCATCATATATTTAAGAAAGATTTAAAAAGGACCTCTTCTTTTTGTTCTATTTTTTGGATCCAGAGTGAACAAAAAAATATACATGTCAATTTTTTGTCGAATTTATTCGTATAGATCAATAAGGAACAAATATCAAAATATACAATATACTTTATATATAAGAAACATCCAATGTGATTAGATGAAAATAAAGAAATATTTATAATTCACCAATTTGGTAAAATACAACTTGAAGGATTTTGTTGTTTTATCGATCAAGGCTTAGAAGAAGAACTCAATAATTTTTCAAAAATTGAAAGCCCAAATAAAGAAATAGAATTTATCCTTTTTGGTTCTAAATATAAATTAGTAGAACCTTTCATTAAAGAGAGAGATGTTGTATATATGTCTCTTACATATCACTCTAAATTATGTGTACTAGCAAGATTGATTAAGAAAAAAACAACTTGTGCAGAGATACAAAACCAAATTTTATATCTAGGAGATATTCCTTTGATGAATTCTAAAAGAAATTTTGTAATAAATGGAAATTATGGAATCGTGGTCAATCAAATAGTAAGAAGTCCTGGTATTTATTACACTTGGAAACGAAAACCGTCGAGAAACATTATCTATATTGGCACTATATATATATATTTAAAGGAGTTCTGGACATTACAACCTAAGAGAAAATCCATCACATGTTTGAATATTGCAAATTGGTTCCACTTGTAATTTTTATATAAGAGAAGAAAAATACAATTCTTTCGCCTTCCATTAATAGTCAAATAAGAAATATTGGAGTGTGTCTACTTAGCCTCATATGTCTAAGACTAAGGTCTCTATGTGTACTTATGTGTTTAGTCAAAATATGTCTAGATTAAACTAATAAAATGTTATGAATAACAATAATCTAAATGTTATGAATAAAAATAATCTAATGTATAAATTATTATTACTTTAATATGGTAAAAATGTAAATAACAATAATTTAAAATCTTAAAGAAGATGTGCAAGTGTACGTAAAGAGAAATGAAAGGTGACAGTTCTCCAATATGCTAATGTAATGGCATAATATAAATCCGATAGAAAAGAAGATGGATTTTGAAAGCTAGCTAGAAAATGTAATACCTAAATGAAAATAAAATAACTATACCTCTAGATGATATCAAAAAGTGTATATGAATAACAATTGTTGATATCACTAGGTTTAGAAGTTTTAGAAAGAATCCTCTCAATGCCAGCAAAGATGGAGAGTTTGAAGTTGTAGACTTTGAAAACCCAGTTTATGGCGTTAAAATATCCCCCAACAAAGGATAAAAAATAGAAAATGATTTTGTTCAGATAATGATGGTGTTTCATGTTCTTTTGCATGAATAAAAAATTTCATGTTTCTTTGTTTGGATGCATGAGAAAATGGGAGAATACATTTTGAATTGATTTAGAATGTAGGTGCTTTAAGAACAATAAAAATTTAGAAGGCATCTAATAGAGAACTAAAAACAGAAAGAAGATAAAATATGTAGAAAATAAAAAATAAAAAAGTGATTTGTTTTAGTTTAATAAAAAAAATTAAAAGAGATAAGATTAGCATTTGTATCAATAGGAGGTGGAATGGTTATGTTGATTGTATTTTATATAAAATGTATTTGAGAGGAGATTTAAAATTGAATTTATAATAACTAATTATAAAATTTATAGAACATTATACATGTGTACTAATTATTTATTCATAATTTATAGGTATTAATACAATACTAGGTAGTGAGTTTCGAGATGAGTGACATCATTGTAGCAATACTTGATGTCATGTCTTGACATTTTCAATATTGATTTTTGGTGGGTATATAATTGGTTCTGCAATAACAAGTAATATAGAGTTAGAGTAGAAAAGGAAGTGTAATCCATATATATGTGTATCTTTTTATAAAGATATTTTAAAAAACTGATGGATAATTGACCTCATCTTCATTGATGCAGGAACATCCGGATCAGGCAATCAAAAAATGATTGTTTCAAGGTTCACTAAGATTTCATGAAATTTTTTTTTGCAAGCAAAATTTAGACTATATTTTTAATTTGATGGTGAAGGTTTCAAAATCAAACCATTAATAGTTCAGAAGACTTAACCATTTTGCGACTTCGAATTTTAAAATCTATGAAGTCTGAGACAAAATGATTTGGCGAAAAATTGGACAATGTTGATGTGGTCATCTCTTGCAAAATTTTGAAGGAATCCAAGCTCCTGAAAAGAAACTGCATCGAAAATTAGTTTTGCTCGTATGTCCGTTTTATTGGCGATCGGAGGGTGTTGGTAATGTTCTTAAAGTTTGGATAATATTTTAAACCAATCTGTATCATTGGTAGACACAGAGTTATCACAATGGTTTATGAGGTCGGGCGTTCATAGTTTATAGAAATGATCCGTATGAGGGGGGTGGTAAGAAAGAACCGGGCAGTGGAGGGCAATAAGGGAGGTAGTTGGTGGAGGGGGCGCGGCACATAGCACCTGTGTAGGGAATCTGTACACAGTGAGGTTAGCAAATTGCTTCATGTCATGTTGCAGGAAGGTTGTGAGTTGGAGACAGAGTAAGGGATAGTCGAAGAGTCCAAGGGCAATGGAGTTGCCTGAACATGTATTGTTTTTAATATTGGGGAAAACAGATTTTGAAGGGATCCGGAACCCTTTACAACCAAAAAGCCAAACAGCTTAAAACAGCTAAAAAGACCAGACTGCAGAAAAGACAGCCTGCAGTCAACAAAAAACCAGCTCCCAAACAAACACCATTAGGTTTTACAATTCAAGTTTCGCTTGTTGGAGCGAAGAGTCATATCGAAAGAAGGCCCAGAGGGTTTAGATTACATGTATTGTTAATTTTCATGAAATTGAAATAACGAAAATTTTGTTTGCTTGCAAATTTAAGAAAATTGTTTTGCAATCGAGAATAGAATTATAAATTGATACATGAAATGGTCAATTTTGAGATTAGTCGTGAACGGAGTCTTTGTAATCTGGGTTTTGTTGAATTGGTTGCTCATGTGTTGTTTTCTCGTCTTCATCATTCATGCTCCCAATGATCATAAGTTAAGAGAATATAGATAACAAGCAAAGTCATTATAGCTAAAATCTTGATTTTTTTCATTGTTGGTTGCTCTTCAAAGTAACAAACTATGAAAGAACAATAATGATATGATGCAATTATAAAGATAAATGCTGAAATGAGAGTGGATGTAGACATAGTGTTGATTCCTTTGAAAATGTTAGGCTTACAAGCTACTAGGTCTTTTGATAAATGATTTGCCACATAGTCTAGAGAAGTTCATGTTACTAGTGCCATGAAGGATGCCAATTTTAGATTGGTTTACTATCCTTAAAAGGAGTACCAAATGAATATAACAATTGTTGACATACCCCAACAATACGATATGCTTGTATCAATGAAATGGTTAGTAGCTATTAATGGGATCATCTAGATAGACTCTTCATATTATATGATTTTTCTTAATCATAAGAGTGTAATAGTGGAAAAATAAAAAGAACCCCAACCATTTGTTAAGACCCTACTAACCTCAGGGACTATGTATTCTATATTGGCATAGATCTTGAAAATTTAGAGTGGAAGTTAGCAATGTAGAGGAATAAGATCACTCCTCACAAGAGCCAAAAGGCCAAAAAACAATATCCAATGATATATGTGCAATGTAAATTGATTTGGTGTGATCCAAATATGGAGCAAGGGATGGAGTGTACTCATATACCCTAAAGGTAAGTATTTCAAGTCCTTTTTAGATTAAAGATTAAGGTAGAGAATTTGAAGGTAATAAGCGACTTAGACTTAGTTGTCTCTTAGATTAGAGGGAGATATGCTTCCATGAATAAAAGACTAAAATACTATAAGAATGATGCCTTAGACAATATTGAATTATTGGTGCCTCCTCTATCAGTTGGGGTAGAAAGAGAAAAGAATGTGATGACTAATTTTTTAGCCAACATAGTGCTCAAAGGTAGAGATGCTAACAAGACCCTTGTTCTAGATAATATTCACCATTGGAGGGTATTCCAAGATGTTAATTATTTTTTCAAATTCTTAAAATACATTGATGAATATCAAATTAGGAAAATATATTTTCAATATTTTTTTAAGAATATAGATAGTAAGGAGATAATTTTTGGCAATGAAAATATCTAATTAATAACAATAAAATTGCCAAGGGTTTGGTCACTCTAGAATGGGTATTTTATGGAGCTAATAGGAAAATAACCAAACCCATAATTGTGCATGATCAAGATCTATAAGAGGTCAATTTAGGCACATAATCTTCCCCTAGAAAGGTTTATATAGGGAAGAAAATGAACCCCAAGATCAGAAAAATATTGATCACATTGTTAAGAAAGTATTGCAGGGTATTCGCTTGGTCATATGATGGCTAAAAGCATATAGGGAAGATCTATTCCAACACAAAATACCTCTAAAATTAGATGCTAATTTTCTTAGGAAAAAACAAATGCTTATAAATCCTACTTTGGATCCTAAGATGCTATAGGAGCTAACAAAGGTCAAATATGGAGAAGTAATTAAATCAATTAAAAGCTCTACATGGGTTTATGACCTAGAGGACTATCCAAAATAAGAATGGAGATATTAGAATTTATGTGGACTTAAGGAACCTAAATTTATCATCTCTAAAAGATAAATATCATTTGCTTAATGTGGAGGCAATGTTGCAGGTGATTATTTGCAAGCTACTATCTATGATGGATAGTTTCATTAGCTACAATTAAGTTAAGGCTAAAGAATCAAAATACTATAATATCACCTTCACAATTGCATGGGGGACATATGCATATGTCTACATTCTATTTGGGCTTACAATTGTCGAAGCAAGTTTCTAGAGGGCTATGGACGTGGAATTTGTAGATTTGATTGACAACATCATGGTAGTGTACTAGGATGACCTAAAAATATTTTCTAAAAGGGTAAAAGATCATTGTGACCATTTAGAGAGAATTTTTTAAAGATTATTGGAGTATGGTATATCTTTAAACCCTAAAAAATATATGCATGAGGTTACAAAAGGTAAATTTATTGGGCATATTATTTCCAAGAATGGGATCGTGATTGATCCCGAGAGAATAGCTACTATTGAGAAGAACCCTCTGTTAGGTCTCAAAAACATAGGTAGTAACCTTAAGAGAATGCCAAGCTCTTTGGGAATGTTTTTGGCTAACGGATGGGGATAAATGACATGTTTAAGATCCCCTTGCACTTTAGGCTCTACAAGACCTAGGCGGGTATACCTAAATGATTGAGTAGATTTAAAGTTGTGTATGTGATCTCTAATTTGGCCAATCTATTCACAGTGGCATGTGGAAGTGAAATAGATGCAAGGATAATGATTAATTCCTACTGTAAATGTTTTTAAGAATTAAGTTTGTGAAGTATTCTGCTTAAAGTAAATGTGACTAGTGCCTACTCTAATTGGGTAAATGGAGTCAAGGGGTGGATGATGTGCGGGTCTTTTTCCTAGCTTAACTCTAATTTTTGGGAACTTTAAATGTTTATAACTTGTATAAACGTGCAGGTATGTAAGTTATTTGGGCTCTTCTTATTGATCCTAGTGATATCCCCCTAAGTTACTGTGAAGTTTTGAAAGGATTTTAATTTTGATGTGAAGGAAGCCAATTAAGACAATCAGTTCAAAGGGCTTTAATCCTAGGCACGAACCTATTAAACATGATCTCTCAAGAGGAGTTTAATTCTCTTCCCACAGAAACCAATAAACAAAATCACATAATTACAAAAAATGTGTATTGACAAGTTAAATATATGTTCATATACTTAATTTGAATAGCATAGGAAGACCACTCTAGAGACAGCCAAACAACATATAAGAAGAAATATCAACACAACAGTTGAACACTAGGAATTAGGCCAATAATTCAAATTTTCCCTTCCACATTATATTTCTTCAAAAGATAATTCAATACATATCGGGAATCTTGTATATTTTATATGATGATTATTATTGAGAATTTTCCTACTAATGTATATCCTAATCTAAATATATCTTTTAATCTAGCCTTGGTTTCCCTTATATACGGGAAGCTACAAGCTTCAGGCCTTTACAAAAAGTTGTGTTGTTTCTTACCCAGAATACTAACAACTGTATTAGATATAAACAAGAAAAATTTGAGAAATACACAACAATCTATGATGCACCACAATCTGTTAGTCTTCATCAGGTACTTGTGATCACTGAAGATCTATTCAAGGTCCATACTCCATGATAAGGCATTAGATGATTGCAAGACTTTGATGACCCCTACTTCTCACTTTGTTTGAGCGATAAACAAATTAACTTTAGATAGGTGCTTGATATATCTTGGTTTAGCATAGGTATTGATGTTGCAAATGATATCTTTCATGGCATATTCGAGAGTAAAAATCTTCTCCAATTGTATATGTGCCTTCTCCATCACTCTTTCTTTAATGTTTATTTCATCAAGGGCCACTGGTAAATATTGAGCGATTTCATTCTTCCATACATCTTGTTCCTTTAGCTCCCCTTCATCATTGAAGAAATTTGATACAAATCCATACTCAAAGACTGGTTGAAATCACTAATTTCTTGCATCAGTATGGTGTGGAAATGGTCATGCATTTTAATCAATTCTTTGTACTCCTGAAGCACATGTTCACCAATATTCCCTTTGGCTTTTATTTGTTTTTTTATCTCTTTCATTTTGTTGTGTAATCTATTATTTTCTTGGTAGATTGCGAACGTATTGCTATGGATCACCTTGGAAACCTTATCAGTTTTCTTGAGCACTTTTTCAAACCTTTTCCTTATCAAATCTAAAGCCATTTCAAATTTAGTAACTTCTTTAATTCCTTTCTTAATTCCTCATGTTTTTTATGAACCATTTCATACTTTCACTTCTAGTACATAGTCTCATACATAGCTTCAAGTACCTTTCTTTCACAGTCTACCAAAGGAGAATAAAGGAAAGAGGAGGAAGGAAACTTATTTTTGTAGTTAATCACCTCTTGTTTTAATCTCTCATTTTTAGAAGCAAGCCCCTTGTTATCTCTTATTAATTTTTTAATTTGAGCCTTGGTGAATTTAGCAACATTGATATTCAATTCAGCTATCTCAATAGGATTTGTATCTCCCACTCGTTGTACTAAAAGATGGACAAAGACTTGATTGGGGTTATTAATAAGTGTGGGCCTCTTCCCTAGTGGGTATAGAGCCCAAATATGTAGAGTAGAATTATCTAGATTATATCTTGAGCCAATATAAATCTTGTCACTAGCTTCATTTATCAGCTGCAAGGTTTTATTTCCCTCCTCATGAAACTATCAAAAACTATAGCTAAACCGATATCCCATCTTGGGAGAAGCATGACCCTAGCCTCCTAGAGTAGCTCTCATCCTCTTTTAGGGGTGATATATTTCATTTCCTTGTCAACTTCCTCTTGTAATTATTTTAGGGCATCAACTTCTTTCTCAGGGCTAATTTCTTTCATTCTTTCTCTTATCATTTTCCCTTTTTATTCATAAATGAATGGCTTAAACTTTGGGGTTTGAAAAAATGCATCGTCTGAAATGAACTCTTGACTTGCATGGTATCTCACATCATCAAAGAGTTTATTTGAGGCTTCAAATGAGACTATACTCCTTTCTGATGGTAATTCATATTGTGGGATGGTAGGAGCAGTTACTTGTGTGACCTCATCTTCCTCTTCAATATCATCTTAGCATGTGATGGGAGTATCTACTAAGAAGCTTACATCTGGGATGGGTTGTGGTGATGAATTACTTAAGGGCACTATAGTTTCAGCTTGTTTCCTAGAACAAGCATCCCTTCTTTTCTCGAAGGCTATGATAGGTACATCCTTAGTCATTTCTTCTTCATGTAGGATTAACTACTCAACTCTTTCCATAGGGTCTTGTATTTCATGAAAGCCTTCAGTATATAGTGGATTATGGTTTTTCCTCCATGCCTCTGCCATCATTATCCTATGATATACAACCTTTCTTATTGCTACCTGAGACTCATCACAGTTTCTAATTACATCATCTACAAAGAACTCATGTTCATACCTTTTCAACTTCTATGTCATTTTGGCATTGCGAATAAAGTGCTCTCGATCAAATCTTTCTCTCTTATTTCCCTGTGGCATACAATAATGATCTAATTTACTGCCAATAGAATCATATCCCTTTTCAAAAACAATAGTAAAATCACCAAAACATAAAGTTGAGGGCATGAGACATTGTTTTCCATAACTCTTGAGATGCATATAATCTAAATAGGATAACTGCCTCACTATTTCTAAATATGCAATTTTGTCAGGATCTGCTCTAGGAAAAATGAATGGAGCTTCCTCAAACCCATATACTCTTATGATGGTGCAATCCTCATATGTATACTAGTCTCCCCAGTTTTGGTTTACCTTTCCTATTGGATTTTTCTCCTTAGGTCTAAGGAATCTCTGTATTTCTGGAGACAAGTTGTAATCACAATGATGACCAAATAGTTTGTACAGGGGCTTCATAAAGTATTCTTCAAAGTACAAGTAATGAGACCTCCCACATCTACTATCCCAAATTGAAGTCCACATTTGTACAGACCTTATATTCCCATCCTCATCCAAGTCCTTAATTCTAAGTTCTTCTCCCCAAATCCCCATGGATTGTCCTTCATACAAGATCATATGCACAAGAAAAGAATATTATCTAAAAATAATTGCATCACTGTTGTTTTTTATGGAAGCAAGTGATGTGTTTATAACTCCTGCCAGGTATTCTGCATAGTTGAAAGGTCTAGCATCTTGGTTCTGAACATCTGCAGCTAAGACCATAGGAGCTATAGCCATCTGAACAGGAATATCTATTTCCAATACTTTTCCAACCGAGTAATATGTATATTGATAATATTCTTCAAAAAAATCTATAGAAAAAGGAGGTTGTTCATTACTAGAGAATCTTCTGAGCTGACTCCCTATGTCCCGAGGTCTATGCAAAGAAAATTTCCATCTTTTGTAACTCATGTCCATAGCGTAGAATTCTTCCAAAATATCTCTAATTGTTAATGGAATTTTCAAAGATGTATCCAATTGAAAAACCATATCAATATAATCTCTAGTGATGGGGAGAAAGTGTGACCCATCATGTGAATGAATCATTCTTGTTTTGGGGTTATACATTTTGGCCAATGCCTTGATTAATTCCACGTTTATAAACACATTCAGCACAAAGAGCTTTCCTAGATTCATATTACATGGGTTTGACACATGCTTATGTCTATACTTCTTTCTATAATGGTATATATGGATATGTCATATCCTCGCTATGAAGTCCATACATCTCCTAGATTCTTGTGTTTATCTTTTAATTTCTCAACTGAAGGATTTAACTGGGTTGTTCATCTGGACTTTGGTCTAGAACTGGGACATTGTTAAATTAAATCTTGGTTTAGTAGTCTTGTCTCTATTTTTTGTCTTTTTACTTTGGGTTTTTCTAATGTTCCTTCCATGTTTTTAAAACCCTAGCTCTACTACAATTCAAACAAACTTTGATAAAATCTTCAACCGAGTCTTGAATACTTACTTTAACTAGTGTCGCCTTCTCTGAGCTTCTCACTATTGCTCGATCCCGTGTCCTCCAATTTTTAGCTTCAATTAATTAACACTTTGAGATCTTACAAGCAAGATATATTAAGATTTGACACACTTCTATCATTCCTACCAACTTGCTAATCAATGGTAGCATTAATGTTAGTTGTCTCTTTGAAGGCTTCATTGGTCATGTCAGCAATGTGAGAAATAATTTTTCATTGTGTCGAAGAGACTTTAGTAACACTCTCGTTGATATCTTGTTCTCCCTTCGACATGCTTGTGCCCTTGTTTCCTTTTTGGAGTTTTGAAGAGACATGTGATTACTTCTCTTCAATATCATATGGTCTTTCCAAAAACTTTATCTTGGGTATTACTTTATCTACCACTTCTCTTATATTCTAAAAATTTCCTTCTTCGCTATCATAGTTTCAGAGAGACTTGCAACCATCTCCCTTCAATATTTCAATGTCCCTTTGAAAAACAATATTTTTTTGTTATCGAAGTTTTAGAGAGACTTCTATTTGCGCCTCTCTGATATGAGCTTCTCTCTTCGATGTTTCTTGCTTTTATTCTTTATTTCAGAGTTTCGATGAGACATGCTATTACTTCTCTTCAATATCATGTAGTCTCCTTGAAAGCATTTCCTTAGTGTTATTTTGTCACATTCTTTATATTTCTTCTCTCGTTATCAAAGTAATTGAAGAGACCTTTCAAAACAACCTTGGATTAACCTTTCAAAACTTTGACCTTTCAAAAAAATTGACCTTATAATATGTAAGATCAAAATAGTTCAACTATTAAGTGGAGCATCATATATGTAGAGCAGTCAAGCTTGTCTCATCATAAAGAACATAAGAAGATCTTTAATTTGACTTCATCAATTTGCACCAATTTATGCTTATGTTATTTCAATGTTACAAACATTCATTGATTGAATGCAACATCATAACAATTAAATGTGAAATACTTGAGAAAACACAAAGATAATCAGAAGAAGGCAATCACACCATAACACAATTTTTTTCCTAAGTGGAAAACCCTCATAGGGATGAAAAACCACTCGATAAAATGCCTCACTGGCTTAATCAAAATGACTCATTGGCAAAGCCTCATTGGCTTAATCAAAATGACTCATTAGCAAAGCCTCATTGGCTACAAAATGCCTCACTGGAAACACAAGCCTCACTGGCTACAAAATGCCTCACTAGCAACACAAGCCTAACTGGATACAATATGCCACACTAGCAACAAAAGCATCACTAGCTACAAAATCATTTTCTCACTGACATTTATCTTTTCCTCAAAAGCAATATACAGAGGATCACTTTGTTTCTCAGAAGATCGTGTTGGCTTACAACCTTAATGCATTATGTGTCCTCCAAACTTCATTTTATTCAAAGTATAGAACACATACAATACATTAAATCTATTTCATTGTCTCTTTCATTTATCTTTTAGGCCCAAACACAACACATTTACAAATGCATCTTATCAAACTACTCTAGTAGGGTTTCAACAGAAACCTCTCTTTTAACAAGATATTCAATAAGTAATTTAAAACAACGTGTGACTCTTGTTGTTTTTCAACTCTCTTTCCACAGTCTAACCTAAACCGAGCTTAATTATCTCTCATATAAAGCAATCATTAACTTGATAAATTTCGATATAGCTATACCTAATTTCTTGCAATAGAAACCAACTTACAAATCTTAACTATCAAATCTGCAACAGAAAAAATGAGATTGATTGTTGTCCCCCAAGCTTTGTATTTCATTCATTCTTCCATGCCTCATAACCCAAGCTTTCAAACTTTTGAAACAATAAAGAAAATAGTGTAACTACACACTCCATCGAAACTACCACGTATAACTGTCAAAGAAAAACTTTGTGAAATTGATGCTCACCCATGTCAAAGTATCAAGCCCTAAGGTCGCTATTGTTGAGTATACCATTCTCCATATTTTCTCCAAGCCCTAACTCGACCATAAATTTTTACAATATGATCAACTTTTAGGGAAAATCCAAAGATATTCATTATGTCAACATTTATCATAATGTTGTTTATTTTTTCAACCAAAATAAAACATAATCAACACCTTGTGTCAGCTTTAAGATTTAATAATTATTGATTTCAATGATGTAGTCAACAAATAACTCCCAAATCTACTTCATTATTGCTTTTTCCAATGTAATAACACTTCAGAAACTACCTTGTAAATAATGAATTTGTTACCAAGAAATGTGTAATTTGACTTGTATAATAAGCACCTCCCTTTTCACATAGTATACTTTGAGTCTTCAAATGCAGTAAATTTCAAGGAAAATCACAAGCCATAATGTTGTCTCATAATCCCTGAAAGAATGAAACCTTAGTACCAAAAACCAACATAGATGTTAGTTACCAAGTGCCAAAACACTAATGTATAGATGTATCAATGTGTACCAATAAAGCAATAAATACATATAGTATATATGACTCAAAAGCTTATGCAAGGCCAACAAGCTTTCTCACATTTGAATGTATGCCATCTCATTATATCAACACCAAAAAAATAGCACTAAACCTTTAATGAATGCCAATACTATAAATGCCAAAACAACCCTTGACACCAATGCCAAAATCAATGTCAAAGAGGTCAACAAACTCCCCCTTTGGAATTGATGTCAAACCTTCCACAAAATGCAACTGTATGATCACCAATGCACTTTCATATCATCATTATATGATTACCAAATGAACTCAACAATAAACCAATATACAGTGTGGAAGTTTGCAATGTAAATCTGAACTTGTATCACTATAATGAAATGACAATCTGAACCTATATCTTTGTATCTCAACTTTTCTCCCACTTTTGACAAAAATGACAAAGGTTAAAGGGCTGGATAAGCATCAAAATACCACCAAGTACCTACCCAAGAACACCAATCTACTTGCTCATGATCACAAAACAACATTAGATTTGAAGAAATAAAATGAAAAGGAGCTCTACATAATGCAAGATAAATTTTCCATAGCACCAAAACTAAAACAAATTGCCATGGAACGGAAATAATCTACTTGAAACATAACCCAAGGGTGTAGAATATGCATGAAAACTCCCCCTAAAACCATGCATTGAAAGAGATTATTTGACCCCCCTAAGAATAACATTGTACCAACATGATTCATCACCTAACACTTTCTTCACTATCAAGCATTGTCATAAGTAACAAAGACCTACTTACTATGACTGAAAGCAACAACCTAGCACCTTATACTTGTACTAAAAATAAACTTATTCAAACTATCGTTGCAGCAAGAATCCATTACCAAAGCATAAAGAACATTGGAAGATACCATAAATTGTCACTATCCATTGAGAAGAAATTATGTTGCAAGATTATGTATATCATTGTGCCCATACCTTGCAATTGCTCTAATCATCAAGGCACTGCCATCAAGGTGTGCATTAATAAATAAGAAGCAAGGATCAATATCGTATTGAGCCTCTTTTGACAGTAAAAATAAAACACTATGATTGAACCACCTTGAATTAGGGCTTCTTGTCATAGTGAAGATGATACCATTCACTAGATCTACACAACAATAGTTAAAAAGAACATGATAGTACATTAGCACTGTTATTAGACCCCTTACAACAAGAAACTTACAAAGCAACTGAAAGCATATCACTATGACCAGACTGGAACTATGATGCTATGCAGGGACACCCTGCAAATTGTGACAATGGATTTATGCACTATTGTACCAACATATTGTTAAGCAATACTAACTAAGATTGCTGGTAATAATATTCAGAAAGAAAAATAGGACCGTTAAGATAGGAAATGAACACATTTGTATCTATAGACAAAGATCTAATGCATAGACTATTATTATACTACTCTTGCAAATTATCTTGTATTCTCACTATGGAACCAAACCATGCCAAGCCATTGCCAATGTTTTGCATGTCACAGACAATATGAAAATAGATAGAGTATTGTCACTAAATGAAGAACTACAAAAAATTTCCATACCATCTAAGCATAATATCATGGGCCACAACTCAAATTACATAGTCACTATCCTTACAATAGTATCATTGTCAAGAGGACACCATACACATCATTGTCAATGTGACCATGAATGTCAATACACAAGTACTATCACCTTATTCAATGCCCATATAAAATGTATAGAAACACTTCCCAGCACTACAATGAATCATCACTTGATATACAATAGATTTGAGCAAAACTTAATCCTCATAACTTTGAAAACAATGCCAACCACTCCCAAAGGTCACTGAACTTTATGCCCATTGAAGCACAATGATGTGATCTTCCTTTAAAAATGACTTGACTGTCATATCAGTAACTTCTACATAGCATATTCATGCATAACCTTGACAAGTTGAACAAGATTTATATTACACAACACTGACACCATATCCATGATCACATCATCAAATTAAGATCTAATCTTTGTCCTCAGTGATTGAAAAAATGAATAGAATCAACAAAATGGAGCTTTTGTGATCTACCAATTCCCTAACCATTGGTAATTTTAGAGAATGTTGTATGACTATCATTAAAGTCACTATGGTAAGTAGTGCTCAAGAAGTCATCAGACATTATTAACAAGAGCAAATTCACAAGCATCATTAAAAGCAATGTACATCCATAATATCACCACACTGTAAAAGACCCAGATCACTATTCAATCTGTCAAGGCAAATATTTGAAACCATTGTGAAGCAAATAATGCAACCACTATAAAAAATAGATACACTAGCACTATTGATACATGCACTGAGTTATTAGCTTGTGTGGCACTTTATACCACTTCACACACTATATGCAAACAAGATAGTGTTGTGTTCAAGCCAACTTTTAAGCATCATTCAACTTAGCAAAATTAATAGTCAAACACTTATCAAGACTATTATAGTAAGAAGAAACTTCACCCTTCACAATCAACAATAACATAAATCACACCATTAGAAGCAAATGTGTGTGACATTTGAAAACACTCCCCCTATCTAGACCAAAGCACCAACCAATCTCACAGCTGCCATGTCAATCCGAAACAAAAAATCATATAATATTTTTTGAAGAGTGTGTCAACTATCACCAATGGATGCAGATCACTAAGAGCTATGACTTACAAATCACAATACAATGTCAATAAAAATACATATCTCTTGCAAAGATAGAATAAAGACCTCTACAACCACTTTGCAAACCATATCACTATTCAAATGAGTCAATTTGCATATCATAACAAAGGAAAGAAGTACTGATCAAGAACTATGACTATCATTAGAGCACCAACAAGGAAGACTGCCACCCAACATATCACTGAGTCCCTATACAAGAACATAACACTGGGAAAGACATCATTAATAACCACTGAAGACACCAAGAAACTGCACATTGAATCAAAGTTTATACCACTGTCAAAGGCCTTAAGATCAGTGCCACTAATTTAGAAGACACAGTACTCCCATTTTTATACCTTTAAAAGCACTAAGACAACTTCCACAACTTTGACATATCTGCAAATTACTATTGCACATCACATCACTTTCCACACTGTTGTTGCAAGTTCACAAACTGACTAAGATTTGTACCAATATCAAAGCATTACCAAAATGTCCAACATCAACACTATATTTTGTCTAATTCATCACTATCATTAATCACCATCAATCCACAAAGTTCCATCCATGTTAAATTGACAAAGATAAGAAAAAAAAACATGTAGACCACTGTTAATGATTGTTGCCAAGAAATTATCAAAGCAACATTCATAGTACCATACATTGGAGGCACTCTAGATAGATATCTCACCAACATAAACACATGTGAAACAAGAATTATCTCATGAATAACATCATGAACTGAAGAAATAAGGATCAACTCTTGAATCAACTCAAGAAGCAACCAAGGAAACTATAGTAACGTTGTCTTTAATAGCATCACACTTTGCATAATCTTACTCATAACTTCCTTGTCTTCTCTAGGGGCTGAAGAGTAAAACACTAACTTTTTCCCCCTTACCTCATGCTGATCTTTCAAGAAATTTGTGATGTCTCTTGTGTGATATGCACAAGATTAGTTTTTCCTTCTTCTTTACTTTGTTTTCTTCTCCACGCTGACTTAGGATCTCAATTTTCCTTGCTCAAGATATTCTCTTGCTTTTGTTTGAACATGTAGTCTCTAGATGGCTTCATCAAACTTTTCTTACATCATTGTGCTTTGTGTCCAAAACCACTTCTTATAAATCTTACATCACCATTTAGAACTTGTCTACCACAATCTCTTGCAATGTGACCAAGATGGTTACATCTAAAACACATGACATTATTCTTTCTATATGACAACTGATTAGGACTCTTTTGCTAATCATTTTTCCTCGCATACGTCCAACATTCTCTTTCTAGGTGACCAACTTTATCACAGTTATAACATACATTATTATAGTCCTGATTTGAAAAGCTATAAGTATCTTTATCCTTATTCCAACTAAAAACATTTCTTGTATAAGTTTTACAGTCTCTAGCTCTATGACCATAGATATGACAAGAACAACAATAACCATGAAATTGAGAGTAGTTGTACCTTGTTGGATGATATTGCTTGATAGGTGATCTTGAGAATCTAGTTGTCCTTCTATCTTCATCAACACATTTATTTTTTGTCTTCTTTTAAGGGACAACAACATGATGACTCAAATCTATCTTCTTCATGGGTGCATTTCTAACTTTAGAACACTGTCCTTCTTCATAACCTAGGCTAGTTTTGTCCTTACGAATTTTTTGTTTTCCTAAAAGGTCAGCAAGCTTGTCACTGTTGTCTACCTTTTTTCTTAAGGAAACTTTTTATGCCTCTAAGGTGAAACACTCTTTTTCTTTTGTTTCGAGCTAAACTTTGGTGACCTCTAAAACTCTTATTTTCCTCAAGTTGGAGTTTTAAATCAGTAACTTGTTTTTTAGTATAATCAACCAAGTTTTCTAAGTCTTTTTTAGACTAATTTTTCTGTATGACAACCTCCTTTTTAAGTTTCTTTATCTCACCGAAAGCACATCTTAGTTCACCTTCAATATCAACCTCACACTCTTGTTCAGAGTCATATTCACCCACAAAGAGGTCTCCTTCATCATCAATCTCAACAACAAAACCATTCTCTTTATCACACATTCCCATAGTACTCCACTATCATGACCTACCCAAGCTTGTTAGACTTCTATAGGGAACCTATGCTCTGATACCACTTGTTGGAGTATGATACCACTGAGAGGTGGGATGAATCAGTGGCATGAAAAATTTAAAACAACCTTGGATTAACCTTTCAAAACTTTGACCTTATAATATGTAAGATCAAAACAATTCAACTATTAAGTGCAACATCATATATGTAGAGCAGTCAAGCTTGTATCATCATAAAGAACATAAGTAGATATTCAATTTGACTTAATCAATTTGCACCTATTTATGCTCATGTTATTTCAATTATACAAACATTCATTGATTGAATGCAACATCATAACAATTAAATGTGAAATACTTGAGAAAACACAAAGATAATCAAGAGAAGGCAATCACACCATAACACATTTTTTTCCATGAGTGGAAAACCCTCATAGGATGAAAAACCACTCAATAAAATGCCTCACTAGCAAAGCCTCACTAGCTACAAAATGCCTCACTAGCAACACAAGCCTCACTGGCTACAAAATGCCTCACTAGCAACACAAGCCTCACCGGCTACAATATGCCTCACTAGCAACACAAGCCTCACTGGCTACAAAATCATTGTCTCACTGACATTTAACTTTTCTTCAAAAGCAATATACAGAGGATCACTCTATTTCTCTGAAGATCATGTTGGCTTATAGCCTTAATAATGCATTCTATGTCCTCCATAATTCATTTTATTCGAAGTCTAGAACACATACAATACATTAACTCTATTTTTTTTCTCTTTCATTTATCTTTTAAGCCCAAAAACAACACATTAACAAATGCATCTTATCAAACTACTGCAGTAGGGTTTCAACAAAAACCTCTCTTTTAACAAGATATTCAATAAGTAATTTAAAACATCACGACTCTTGCTTTTTTTCAACTCTCTTTCCACAGTCTAACCCCAAACCAAGCTTAAGCATCTTTCATATAAAGCAATCATTAACTTGATAAATTTTGATACAACCATACCTAATTTCTTGCAACTGAAACCAACTTACAAATCTTAACTGTCAAATCTACAACTAAAAAAATGTGATTGATTATTGTCTCCCAAGCTTTGTATGTCGTTACATTAGGGGCCCTAGCTCGGTTGGCTAAGTAATTCCGTTGCGGCTCTTCTGGTCACGAGTTCTAGTCTCCCCCCGTCCCGTGGTACCGGAGGGCGTGTTGCGCCAGCGCCGCCAGTCATGTTAAAAAGTTTACCAGGCGCACTGCAGTTTATAGGGGGTCGTGCTACCCGATTACTGCAGTCTAAAAAAAAAAAAAAAGCTTTGTATGTCGTTCATTATTCCATGCCTCATAACCCAAGCTTTCAGACATTTGAAATAATAAAACAAATAGTGTAACTACACACTCCATCTAAACTACCACCACTAACTATCAAAGAAAAACTTTGTGAAATTTCTGCTCACCCATGTCAAAGTATCAAGCCCTAAGGTCGCTATTGTTGAGTATACCATTCTCCATATTTTCTCCAAGCCCTAACTTGACCATCAAGTTTTACAATATGATCAAATTTTAGGGAAAATCAAAAGATATTCATTATGTCAACATTTATCATAATGTTGTTTATTTTGTTAACCAAAATAAAACATAATCAACACCTTGTGTCAGCTTTAAGCTTTAATAATTATTGCTATTGATGATGTAGTCAACAAATACCTCCCAAAGCCACTTCATTATTGCTTTTTCCACTGTAATAACACTTCAAAATATTCCTTGTAAATAATGAATTTGTCACCAAGAAATTTGTAATTTGAATTGTATAATAAGCACCTCCCTTTTCACATAGTATACTTTGAGTCTTCAAATGCAATAAACGTCAAGGAAAATCACAAGCCATAATGCTATCTCATAATCCCTGAAAGAATGAAACCTTAGTACCAAAAACCAACATAGATGTTAGTTACCAAGTACCAAAACACTAATGCATAGATGTATCAATGTGTACCAATAAAGCAATAAATACATATAGTATATCTGACTCAAAAACTTATGCAAGGCCAACAAGCTTTCTCATATCTCAATGTATGCCATCTCATTATATCAACACCAAAAAAAAATAGCACTAAACCTTCAATGAATGCCAATATTGTAAATGCCAAAACAACCCTTGACATCAATGTCAAAGAGGTCAACATAATGTCAGATATTTTTGTTGTTTCTTGAATGCCAAAATAATTTAGCACATTTAAAATATTAAGATTTCTTCGATGTCTCACATTTCAGTTTATCGGATCTAGACAAAATATAATTTCCCTTCGAAAAGTTCAATGTCTTCAAAATATCATTTTTGGTTTGTTGAAGAGACTTCAAAATATGTCCCTTTGAAGTGTGGTAGTCTCCTCGACATTTTGTGTTGGCTTGTTTTATTGGCTTATTGAAGAGATTGCAGTGTAGCTCTCCCAGAAATGGCATTGTCTCACCGAAATGTGTTTCTAGTGACAAAATTAAGGGGATGTATGTGTTAAGGTAACAACTATGGGGAAGGTGATTTTTGAATAATATCTTAGTGGAACAAGTTTAGGGAGATTACTACTGTGAACGCTTCAGCCTAGACTTGTTCAAACATGGAAAAACAAACAAACATTAGTCCTCAAACAAGTTTAAACCCAAACATTCCCTATGAAATTCATTCAAGCATAAGAACAAGAAAACATAAAATATCAAATAAAAGCTAATGAAATCTCATTTGAATGCTCAAACCAACATCCCATAGGGGAATTGGTGCTTCTTTGATGTGGAAAGAAGCCCTTTCCCAATTCCTTGATAAGCTTGATGATGATTGATTGATTCTTGATGCAAAATTCCAATAACCTAACTATGGATGATGAGATTCTATGCTAACTTGGATGAAAATGTCGATGAACTTGCATAAACTTGTGGATAATAACCTTGCTTGAAGTTGTGTCCTCAAAATGCCTAAGATTGTGGATGAAATTGTGGATCCTAAATCAATAGAGAAGGCCCCTATTTATAATGAAGAAGGTTTGGAGAATGAATAATAGGATGAATGTGGGATTAAAACTTGAACCAATGGCATTTTTCCACTTGTCAACATGCTAATGAAGGAGAGTGGAGCACATTTTGAACAATGTGCATGTTAAATGCATGTAGGTGGAATTTGAATTTGAATAAGTGGCTTGTGTAAGGAGGGATGTAAGAGGAATTAATGCCAAGTTGGCTCAAGGAGAGGACATGTAAGAGCCTTTAATGCCAAGTTGGAGGACAAAAGTCCTTTGGGAGGGAGAATTCAAATAAGTGGAATATTCCAAGAATATACCATATTTGAATGAAAATAGGAGGTATTAATAAATCAAATAAATTAATTTACATGCGCAACTTGCAAAAGCTAGAGGAATGGAGGATTAGTGTTAGGAGTTAATTAATGATTAATTAACTTAGATGAAATTAGTTTGATTTGACATTCGATTTAGATATTTATTTAAATCAAATGAGAGGATAGTTGGGAGATTAGTAATTTAATTAAATAAAGTGATTTATTCAATTAAATGAATAACATTAGGATTTGATTAAATAAAGTTGATTTATTTAATTAAAGGAAGAACATTAGGATTTAATTAAATAAAGTTGATTTATTTAATTTAAGGAATAATATGATGGTTTAATTAAATAAAGTTGATTTATTTAATTAAAGGAAGAATATGATGAAATAACTTGATAACGTGTATTATCTAATTTTTAGGAGGAATTAATTAAATAAAGATTATTCAATTAATTGGTTAGTGTGGACATGATAAAGGAAGAATCAGTGTTAGTTAATCAAGATCAAATGCATGATGTCAATCAAGATATTTCGAGTGTCTACAACTACTATGGTAATTCTAGGCTTATTAGGCAAAAATGATGGTTTCTTAGGTGGTGTAAATTTAAATGGCTATATAGAGGTGGCAAGGACTAGTGAAAATTTAAGTTTAAATTTTTGGTTCTAATAGTGGCTTTGATTGGGGATGAATGGCCATGAGGTCATTGCAAGAATTTAGAGCTACTTTGGGATGCAGACCATGGATGAAATGACAAAAAGAAAAAGAAAAGGAATCCTAAAACTACTATGCATGGATAATATTTCTTTTTTAAGAAAAGAAATGCTTCAAGAATTTTCCATGCACTAGAAATTCAAGAATTTCTTTTGTCATGTTTTGCAAATAGTATGAGTCTTCCCCACACTTGTCAGTGATAACAAATGGTCCAAGTCATAAGGCTTCAAATTTCCCATGTTTTCCTTTTTCTTGACCTCTATCATTCCACATGAGGACCATATATCCTATTTGAAACTTCCTTTCTTTTGTTTTCTTATCAAATAATTATTTCATTTGTGACTGTAACTCTTGATTGTGCTTTTGTGCTAGATGTCTGACTTCATCCAATTCTACTAATTGTTCTATTTTGTCTTCCATGGGCTCAAAGATGTCTAAATCCTCTTGTAAGATAAATTTATAAACTGGTAAGAGATTTTGCAAAGGCATTCTAGCTTGGGTTCCATATACTAGTTCAAAAGGAGACTTTCCAATAGCCTTCTTTGCTGTGATCCTATCTGCCCAAACTGCTAACCTTAACTTAGAATCCCATGCTTTTTTGTTACTATCCAACATTCTTCTAATTATCTTCATATTGCTCTTATTGTTGGATTCATCCTGTCCATTTGCTTGGGGGTGATATGGTGAAGCATATGAGATTTTTATACCATATGATTCACAAAACCTTTTGAATTTATCAAATCTAAAACACATGCCATCGTCTGTTATCAACCTTATAGAGACTCCAAATCTGGTGATAATGTTTTCTAACATGAAGTTTATCACAAACTTGCTAGTAGCCTATTTTGTTGGTACAACTTCTATCCACTTTGTAAAGTAATCAGTGGCTACTAGGATCCACTTGTTCCCACCGCTACATTTGTCTGTGATCTCACCTATAAAATTAATTCCCCATTGATGGAATGGGGCCTCCATCTGCATAGGTCTTAGTGGCAATGCTCCCTGATATATCATCTTTCCAGAGAATTTTTGGCATGCTTCACATTTTCTTACATAGCTGTAAACATCATTAAAGAATCAAGGCCAATAATAACCTACCCTTAGTATCTTGTGCATTGTAGCCTTTGCTGAAAATTGTCGCCCACTTACACCATCATGCATTTATTTCATAACATGTTTTTCTTGTGCTTCATCCAAGAACAATAACAACACACCATCCATGTTTTTCCACTACAAATCTCCATCCATGAAGACATATTTTGATGCATGCAGTTTTAAGGTTCTTTTGTGGTTGTCACTCAATCCTTTTGGACATCTCATATATTTAAGGTAATAGGAAATGTTAGTGTACCACTGTGTGTTTTCTATGCTTGACACCCAACTTTCTTCCCCTTCTATGGTGCAAATCTATGCAACTTCTAGATTGGACTCAGCTATCAACTTTGATAGCCCCTGTCCTCTTAATAATTTAGTGATCTGGATATTGATATTAAACTCTTGGATATGGTTGATCTAGCGACACCTTCTTCTAGTTACCTTTGTTTGTGAAAAAACATCTTTCATTGTAGCATTTGGTACATAAGCAATGACTTCTTCTCCTACTAAGTAAGGCTTGAATGCCTTAATTGCTTTTACTAGGGAATACGCTTGTTTCTCAGTAATGTCATATTTTACTTCTTCCCCTTGAATATATTTACTAAAAAATGAAATGGGTTGTTTGTACCCTTCATCATTTTTCTGTAACATTACAATGGCCATTGTATGACATGATGCAAATGAGAATATATGGAACTAAAGTCTGGGGATTTCAATACGGGTGCCTCCTTGATTGTCTTCTTGATTGAAACAAATGCATCAATGGATTCTCCTATCCAATTAATTTTATTACCTTTCCTTAGCATATTTGAGATTAGTTTTACAATCTCTGCAAAGTTTGAGATGAAGCACCTAACAAAGTTAATCTTTCCAAAGAAAGATTGGATGGCTTTCACAATTTTTGGGATGGGGTTTTGTCAATAGCTTCCACTTGTTCTGGATCAATTCACATTCCATCCTTTGAGATGATATGCCCCAATAATTTTCCTTCTATGATAGCAAAATGACACTTTTTCAGATTTAGAGAAATGCCATATTCTAGTGCTCTGATGAAAATTTTCTCTAAATGTGCACAATGATCTTCTGACTTCTTGGAGTAGGTTGTTAGATCATCCTGATATACTACCATTATCGTATTAATCAATTCGGAAAAATCCACATCTATTGCTCTTTGAAATGTTGCTCCAACATTAGTAAAACCAAAAGGCATTCTCACATAAGCATATGTCCCCCAGGGGGTGGTGAAAGCAAACTTATATTGATCTAACTCCTTGACCTTCACCTGGTTATATCTTGAGAAGTCATCCATCATGGATAATAGCTCACATCTTGTTACTTTTTGTAGCATTTCCTCCATATTTGGGAGAGGGTAGTTGTCTTTGAGTGATGCCATATTTAGATTCCTAAAATCTACACACAACCTAATGTCCCCATTCTTCTTTCTTATAGGTATCATATTTGATACCCAGGAGGAGTGTCTAATTGGTTTGATAGTGCCTCCATTATTAACTTCATAGGCTCCTCTGACATCTTTGGTGCCAATGTAGGATTTTTGTGTCGTTTCTTTTGTTAGAATGGTTTAGCATCAAGTTCTAATGGTATCTCATGCTAAAATAGGTCCTCTCTGTATGCTTTTAAATCATCATATGACTAGGAAATTACATACTCATACTTTCAGAGAAGAATTATAAGCATCTCTCTAACTTTAGGACTAATCTTTCTGCCAATGTAGACTTTCTTAGGAGCAAGTTATGTTCCAAGGTTAATCTCTTCAACATATTCATGTTTGACGGGTGTAGGCTTTAAATTAAATCTATCATGTCCATCAAACACTCTTTCTAGTGCCACAAGTCCCTTTTGGATTTTTTTGTCTTAAGCTGCACTACTTCTTGTTCAAAGATGGTTTCTTTTCCATCCACTTCTTCTACGAAGGCATTGAAGTCTATCTCCTGGGATTCATATTGATCAATACAATGGAGGAACTTGATTAGATCTTCATCATCATTGGATGCCTACCAACTGTATATGTTATCTAGGACAGCAGGTCTTGTCCTGAATTCAACCTTTGTGATTCCTGCTAATGTGATATCATCCCATTTAAGGGCCATATTTGCTAAGAAATTTTCCATTCTGTTCTTAGATCTCTCTATGCAGTCTATTGAGAATGAATTGAGTTCAATGGTATTCCAAACTGCATTTCTATACTACTTTAATCTTTTTTTCTTTGATGAGTATTTG
>VDFB02261799.1:46453-67203 GCA_007258455.2 Sequoia sempervirens | reverse complement strand
ATATCTCATCCCCATATCTTACACGTCCCAAAATTCGTACTACATATTCATGATCTGACATTCCAATTAAAAGACTATGGAGAAGAGGGGCCCCTACAATTCTATGGGCGGTGGATTGCTAATTTGTTGTACAGACTATTCGTACTGAGGAGGGATCCCTTTCTCTCCGTTCAGTCACTTGAGATGAATCCTGCTACCCATGTTATAGATGCAACTTATTATCCATTGTTCCTGTTCTTGCAAATTTTGCAAAGTGGGCATGTTATTGCCACATCTCTATGCCCGGAAATAGATATAACCCTCCCTGGTAAATAATTGGCAATATTTTAATGTCCATCCCAAACAATATACTACATCCCTACCTGACAATAGATATAACTCGAAATTGCAATGATTATAAAATAAAGATGCAGTATTGCAATGAGTAGAAAATAAATATCTAGGATTGTTTCCTCCCACCCATCCCTACGGGACACAAGACGTTGAATCCGCCAAGAAGTGTGCATTATGGATGAAATGGAGATTCTTCCTTTTAGCGCCCCATTGATGAAGAAGGAGATTGATTGACTCATTAATTATGGGTGGAGCAACTATAATTTCCCACACACCCACCCCTACTATTCTAAGGGCATGAGGCCCTTTCTTTCATCCATTCCAGATGCACGGGTGAGGCTTAGGCACGTTGAATAGAGTATGGTAGGGTGACCCGTTCGTTATAGCTGGAACAACAGTGATGGAGGATAGGACACAAGCAGGTTCGGCTCCGAGATTTCTCGGTTATTCCATCTTCTTGGTACCCACCACTTATCAATGTAGAGATTCCAGACCGCCGGATTGAAGGGCACTACCTCTTTTTGTATAGGAGCCTTGGCTACAGTAGCATTGGTTGAAAGAACATTCACTTATTCATTAGTGGCCTTATCCCATCCCAGTCATTTCGCCCATCTATCTCCTCCCACCCCAAACGACGAATTCCATCCAATGCAAGCCCATCTCACCCGCCCTCACCCCCTCTCTACTGATGCCCACCGTCACGACCGATGAGTACTTTCTGCTACTGGTTGGATGAATAAAACAAATACTCTTCTGCGGTTGCCCTACTATTCTAATGGGCCTTGAAGCAAGTGATTAAAGAAACAAAAGGGCTGCGAGCTCGGCCCGTAGGGTAGAATGCTAGAGAGAGGAATGCGAATCAAGAATGCTGCACTCCCTCGATTACTGTAGATGGAGGAATGCTCGAAATACAAGAATGCTATTACAAGACTCCTTGCCCTATCTAGAGAAGGGGGTTCAACAACAGGAACCTGCCAATGATTGATAGGGGTTCCTCTGTAGGGTGCCTGGAGCTTCGCTCTCAAGCCCTCTCTCCAACGATGCTATGCTCCTGAAGAAGCCCATACACCTAAGGAACTAGCAAATGAGGTGCAACCAATTGGAATGAATTTCTTATCCCTGAGAACAGTAGGTTGAGTGCAATCAATGCTATCTTCTAGGTTGATTTCTCGCCTTTGACCAACAATAGTTCCCCACCAAACTATAGGGGTGGGTGGGAGGCTAGCCGATTGGGAAGCAGGGTGGGCCCTCGGGGGGGTGGGAGGATATAGAGTATGCCAGGCCCTACAATAATCTACCGACTACCATAGAATAGTAGGGGCCCTATGCACCACTCGACAAGGGGAATCTTAGTTCGAACCCTCTATCTCTATGGACGTAATATCGATGCATCCATATCACGTATAGAAGAAATCCCAATCAAGCCCCACCTTTATCGAGTAGGGCTATATATAGTAGAGAGTATGGCCCCTACTATTGGTTGCGAGCGTATAAATGATTTCATAGAAACATCTGTAACTAGCCCTACTATTCTATGGGGTCAGATTATTCCAAATTATATGCAAGTATGGTCGGTCCTAACCCCACTGACCTATTTGCGTTAGGGCATGGTCGGCCCTACTATTCTATGGAGCGGGCGGGTGGGAGGCCCCTACAATTCTATGTAGCCATAAAACACTTTATTCTCGTAATAGACTACTGAAGGTTGGGGAGTTGGTGGAAGATGTACTAGTCACAGCATGTAGACAAAGCAACAGCTTGGCACCTCGTATTACTAGAATTCATAATGTGAGAACCGATATCCGCATGCTTTTTTCATTACACTTGTCATGGAAGAAAAACAAATTGATTCGATTAAGATATATCTTGAATATATCTTAAAGAGCAAGGTTTTCAAAGTCACAAAAGTTTTCAAGAAATTTTTCATCTCATGGAAACACAATTATGGAATTTATTTTTAGTACTTTGAACTTGAGACCTATGCAAATTGAGAGATGGGGATCTATTGCAGAGGCTCCCAAAAGATATACAAAAACCCTAAACTAGGACATGTTCGTCCTTGCATGAATGAGTCGCAAGTCAGCTTTAGAAAAACACCTTTTGTGGTTGGTACATACTTTCTTACCTCTCTTAGGTCTATAATTTGATTTCTCGTTCCATTAGTATTGAGCTTAAATGTTCAAGATCCAAGTTGTAGATTGCATTTTGGAGTTAGCTTTCTATTTTTAATCTTTCTTCCCAATGTGTTGTTTACTCAAGACCCCCATCCTTGCTAAAAAAGGAAATCGACAGATTCACATTTTAATGTCCGTTCCAAACAATATACTACATCCCTACCCGGCAATAGATATAACCCGAAATTGCAATGATTATAAAATCAAGATGAATGATAGATCACGGTTGCAATGAGTAGAAAAGAAATATCTAGGATTGTTTCCTTCCACCCATCCCTACGGGACACGAGACGTTGAATTTAAGTGGCCATTGTATGACATGATGCAAATGAGAATATATGGAACTAAAGTCTGGGGATTTCAATACGGGTGCCTCCTTGATTGTCTTCTTGATTGAAACAAATGCATCAATGGATTCTCCTATCCAATTAATTTTATTACCTTTCCTTAGCATATTTGAGATTAGTTTTACAATCTCTGCAAAGTTTGAGATGAAGCACCTAACAAAGTTAATCTTTCCAAAGAAAGATTGGATGGCTTTCACAATTTTTGGGATGGGGTTTTGTCAATAGCTTCCACTTGTTCTGGATCAATTCACATTCCATCCTTTGAGATGATATGCCCCAATAATTTTCCTTCTATGATAGCAAAATGACACTTTTTCAGATTTAGAGAAATGCCATATTCTAGTGCTCTGATGAAAATTTTCTCTAAATGTGCACAATGATCTTCTGACTTCTTGGAGTAGGTTGTTAGATCATCCTGATATACTACCATTATCGTATTAATCAATTCGGAAAAATCCACATCTATTGCTCTTTGAAATGTTGCTCCAACATTAGTAAAACCAAAAGGCATTCTCACATAAGCATATGTCCCCCAGGGGGTGGTGAAAGCAAACTTATATTGATCTAACTCCTTGACCTTCACCTGGTTATATCTTGAGAAGTCATCCATCATGGATAATAGCTCACATCTTGTTACTTTTTGTAGCATTTCCTCCATATTTGGGAGAGGGTAGTTGTCTTTGAGTGATGCCATATTTAGATTCCTAAAATCTACACACAACCTAATGTCCCCATTCTTCTTTCTTATAGGTATCATATTTGATACCCAGGAGGAGTGTCTAATTGGTTTGATAGTGCCTCCATTATTAACTTCATAGGCTCCTCTGACATCTTTGGTGCCAATGTAGGATTTTTGTGTCGTTTCTTTTGTTAGAATGGTTTAGCATCAAGTTCTAATGGTATCTCATGCTAAAATAGGTCCTCTCTGTATGCTTTTAAATCATCATATGACTAGGAAATTACATACTCATACTTTCAGAGAAGAATTATAAGCATCTCTTTAACTTTAGGACTAGTCTTTCTGCCAATGTAGACTTTCTTAGGAGCAAGTTATGTTCCAAGGTTAATCTCTTCAACATATTCATGTTTGACGGGTGTAGGCTTTAAATTAAATCTATCATGTCCATCAAACACTCTTTCTAGTGCCACAAGTCCCTTTTGGATTTTTTTTGTCTTAAGCTGCACTACTTCTTGTTCAAAGATGGTTTCTTTTCCATCCACTTCTTCTACGAAGGCATTGAAGTCTATCTCCTGGGATTCATATTGATCAATACAATGGAGGAACTTGATTAGATCTTCATCATCATTGGATGCCTACCAACTGTATATGTTATCTAGGACAGCAGGTCTTGTCCTGAATTCAACCTTTGTGATTCCTGCTAATGTGATATCATCCCATTTAAGGGCCATATTTGCTAAGAAATTTTCCATTTTGTTCTTAGATCTCTCTATGCAGTCTATTGAGAATGAATTGAGTTCAATGGTATTCCAAACTGCATTTCTATACTACTTTAATCTTTTTTTCTTTGATGAGTATTTGGACCTGACCTAAGAGATAATCAATTTAGAGTCTCCATAGATGGTCAGCAGCTTGATCCCATATTTTATAGCAATGTTCAAGCCTAATAAAAAGGCTTCGTATTCAACTATGTTATTTGTGCACTCAAATATTAGCAAGAATGAATACTTAAATGTTTTTCTTGAGGGTGTGATGAATACAATCCCTATGCCATTTCCACCTTTGTTGCATGCCCCATAAAAGTACATTTTCCATACACCCTTATCATGAAGTTGAGCTTCGTTGTCAATAAGTTATGTATTTTGCAATTTTGGTTGAAATTTTTCAATCTTGAAATTTCCAAGATCCATATCAGAGAAATAATTCATTTGTTTGGGATAAAAATTCTCTATATCATGCTTTGATTTGGGTTCCCTATATAATTTTACTTCTTTCTCGTTTATTGGTATGGTAGCATATGATAGGTCTAGTTGGACATTTCCACCTACTACAACATTCCATTGTTTGGACAACAATATTCCATAATAAGGAGTATCCACCATAGTAATGTCAGTTATGTATGTTGCCTCAGGGTATGTTGCCAATTTCAATTCTACAACACATATTACTCTGACCACTGGGACTGACCTATTATCCATGACATAGCATTTTCCATTAGTAGTGTTCACCCATAAGCCCGTCTCCTTCATACCAACCTTAGGCATGATATTGGTCATTGCCCCTAAGTCAATCATGTAGTTTTTTACTAGCTTGTTATTAGTCAATAGTGTGGTGTAGAATGGATCTACTTGAGAGGGGTTGTGTGTAAGAGTATTTCCCAGGTACACTTCTGGTGTTTTTGTAGCTTCTTGTTCAACATTGTTTATGCTATTGCTTTTGACTTTGGTTTGATCCTATTGCTTACTAGACATGTTGGAGATTAGTTTAATAGCACTATTCCTATTATCATCAACCCTCATCATCTCTAGTAATGGTATAGACATTTTGACCTAATATAGACATTTTGACCTGAGACAATGCTTGTGTTATTTCAAATGAAGGAGTGATCACTGATTGTTCGATTTTCTCCTTCTTAGTGACATTATTTTCTTTAGATTGTATTTTATCATTGTCTACTACCTTCCCTTGTTCCACCTGATTGGATTAAATTGTGGTTGATATTCTAGGTAAAATTATCTGTGTAATTCTATCTTAAATTGATGAATGGATTGAGATCAATCTTCGAGAATTTCACAATTTCCTCAGTTTACTCCTCAATGTCAATCTGAGAGCATAGGATTGTGAAAGATATTGGGGTTGTTTGCCTAAGGGCTGAACTTAGAAAGCCAAGTGGGGATGGATGCAACTACATGGAAATTGCATTTGTTTATAAATCTAGTTTTCAAACCTCCTGTCACTTGTGTGACAAGAACCTGAGCTGAACATTTCACAACAACAATAGATTAAAGCTAACTAATAAAATAGAAATAACAATTCTTACTAACACTAGACTACCAGAAGTAGATGAATGATGGAATATAAAGTTCCAAATAAATTTCACACGCTTTAATAAGCACTCCAATTAACAGTTTTATGAAATAATCTACCAAATCAAGTTTATACAGAACAATAAACACATTGATTAAATTTGGTTGCAAAGTAATCTGCTAAATCAAATGTACCTATAACACAATATAAAAAAAATGCATCAATCACCAATACATAAAATAATAATTAATAGCACATTAAATGGTTTTAAGCTAGCACAAAGATTAAAGATCAAAACAAATTTAAAACTAAGAAAGTTTCATTACCACACAACACACTTATGCTATAGCTAGTCATTGGGCGATCGAGGAAGTAGGCCCTGCCTTCTCCGATTTCCAGTGAAGAAACAAAAGCTTACTTTATTCTACTTAATGTTTATGCAAAAAAATATTTCAAACTCCAATCTCCTTTTAATCAAAACAACTTAGAGATATATATTACTGATTACTAACTCAAGTCTTAGCATACATATATATAGAGTCATATGTCGATGAGTTTACAAAAGACTAACTAAAAAGGTATATGATTGTTTGGGTTGTTATGGCATACGACCAACAACCTTTAAAAGCTTCTTAAAAATAGATTTATAGATTTAACATCATTCCAAAAACAAAACAATGTAGACCAAACTTAATCAAAAGTGACACATGACTCATGAGACGGTTCTTGTCCTCATTCTACTGATGCTCCTATTGCTCCCATGCATCATCCACCTTATCATCCCCTATTTTTCATAGTCACAAGGATAATTAGTAAATAATTAGAAGGTTTTGATATATAAAAGTTTCTATCCTCTCTTTGCATTTTATTAAATTATATCCCTACATCATTAACAAATAGTGTCAGGAACTACAAGGGATTCTATAGGAACAAAGGGGTAAAAAAGGTAAACAAAGGGGTAAAAATAGACACATTTATCCCTCATCATTTCCCCCTAGCTTAGGGTTTTGCATGCCCTTATGCAAAGACACATAGGATACACACTAGACAACTTTTGTATTACACTGGAGATCTCCTTAACCCATAATTGTTTTAGCGCATGCATTTGATCTCTATGCTCTTGAATGGGCATAGGAGAAACATCAACAATATTTTCCTACTCAAGGGATGCTTTAAGCCAATCAATTTTTGCTTCCTGTGAAGAATTAAGGACCTCTACATCCCAGACCTTCTTTTGTAGGGCTTCATTCTCATCAGTTAATTTGTTCACCAAATTCTGCATGTCACGGATTTCATCATTGGTTAGTAGAGGATTCTCCCCAAAATCCTTCTTTTCCCTTGCTTCCTGTTCTTCTTCTTGTTCATTGTGAGAAATCTCAACATTTTCCTATTCTTGGTCAACCAACTCATTTTCCTTTTTCTTTCTCCCCTCTTTAGATTCTTGTTCCACATCTTGATTGTTAATATGAGGGGTTTCAAATCCACCAATTTCTTGTTCTACAAAATTCCTTAGGTTGTCACCACTTGCTTGCTCAATTGACATAGTTTCAACCTGAATGGTGTTCTCCTCATGAATACCCTCTCTAGCAAATGGCATTTCTTGTGAAATTGGAGAGTTTTGGGGAGGCGTTTCAAGGTCTTGGTCAGGCTCCTTTTGATCTGATAGAGTGGCCCTAGATTCTTCCTACGTCTTCCTTCTTTTACTCCTTAGTTCCCTAGAGATTGCCCCTGTTCTCTTATTTTTTCAGAAGACTGTGGCCAGAATTGTTAAATCACCAACTTCATCAATTTCCTTAGGGCTCAAAACATCACTAGCTACATTGGCTAAATTTGCTAACTTATCCATTTGAACGGTTGGTGATTTTTTCCTATCTTAAGAAATCTTTGAGATGGCAACTAAGATTGATCCATCATGTAATTTCTTCTTACCCCTAGAGTCAGGTGTAGTAGTCTTAACATTTTCCTATTTAACACTGGAACTCTTGACCCGCTTACTGCTTGACCCTAGGGTTTGTTTATCCTTTTTCTTTGAACTACTAGGGAAATCCCCTGACTCAGAACCCTCATTTGGTGTATCATAAGAGTTTTCATTTTCACTTCCTTCATTTGAACTTGCATGACCAAACCCTTCTTCCTCAAAATTAACAAGATATTTTTCCACATTGGGGGAGCCCTCCTCCATAGAATGTTCTGAGGGGTTAGGGAGGTTTTCCTCCACAGAGTTTTCTAGGGTATCGTTTGCAACAAATGAATCCCAATCCCTTGGAGGAGAGAATTTATTTAACTCCCTCACAATTAACAATTTGATTAAGTTTGTGATGGGATAATGAATTTTTTCTACCCTTTTGGACTGCTTTTCTCATTTGCATTATAGAAGAATACATAAAGAAAGGAAGGTTCATGAACAAATCCCACTACAAATGTATCATGAGCCGAATTTTTTTAGCATAGACACACACATACCTTCCTTTGCAAGTTATATACTGGATGATAAACCTCGCCACATCATTTGAGGGCGGCAGAAGTGAAGCTAGCTTCGTGCCTTGTCCAGTGACAACCTCAACCCACTCCCCACATTGCATGAATTTCTTGTGAAGGTACTTAATATATTTTGCACGTGTCAAGGTATCAAGGAAGTAATTTTCCCTTGACAGCAGCAATCTAGTGACATCTGCTATAGCTTCAATTGAAATAGGAATTTCCAAACCATGGACCTATGCTTGTTTGCTATGACCTGTCATTGAAAATTCGTGTGCCAGCTTCTCATGATACCCTCGTAATCTTCTGAAGTATGAATCCCACCCTGCCTACCTAAATATTTTATATGCTTTAGCCATTTCTGTAGCCCTTAATTCATCCATATTCAGAGGATTAAAATAGTGTCGGTGTTCTCCTACCATAATGTTACCAAGAGGTTTGTTTCAAACTAGAATAAGGCACTTTCATCAACTTGGAATAGTGTACAGATAGAATATGTTAGCAAATAGAGTAAACTATCATTGGTAAGGGAAAGATGTTAGGAACAGTTTAGAACAATTTCTGGATAATAGGTAAAAATTGTGAGTCGTTAACTAAATTTGGATGGTAGTTTGAAATGGTAATAATGGTGGGTTACGATCTACACAAGGGATGGTAGTGGTAAAAATATTATGAAATGATCAAGGCAAAATAATAAATATTTTCGACATGTCAAATAAATATCGCTTCTCGGAAAATGAAGATAGGATGGGCGAAAAAGAAAGGTGAAATGAATATGGAAACATATGGTATGATTATGATTTGACAGTTCCTAGGTATAGGATATATATGATTGGATAGTTTTCCCCCCCAGCTTAGCATGTGGCTCGTCCATGGGACACGTCAACATTTATTAAAGAAAATATAAAATATAAAATAAAACAACAAAGAAAAATATAAACTTGAAATATACCAATACCAAACCATCATGTGTATGAAACATGATGTGGAGGTGAAGGCATGAGGAACTAGAGAAAGAGAAGAGGGAACTGATCAAATCACATGGTGTAGACGTGAAGATGCCAATGGAGCAGTGATAGAGCTGAGAGTAAGGCGACACACAATGATGATGAGAATGATGCATCAATAAAGTGCATCATTAAAGCCACTTCCCAAGTGGATGGGTATAGAGAATAGTGTATCACCAATGTCTTATCGCCACATGGAAAATGAATGTCGAGAGTGAGCAAGGTCAGGCAAGTAGACAAACCATGAGATCAATGGTAGAGGAAGTACATTCAAAAATGATGAAGCAGTCAAATGGAAGCATGAAAAATCCCTCAGAATGTACAAATTGGTAGCAACACTAGGAAGGAAGTGAAAGATCCACAATAGAAGTAGACAACCAACAAGGAGAGTCATGCTGCAAAAAAATTGACCCAGAGCTCCTGTTCATAAAATGACAGGAATCGAGTTCCAAAACAACTAGGAAGAATGAAGCTCACAGGAAAATGATATACCTAGCAGAAAAGAAAAACCAGATGTCCAAAAGTGGCCCTTAAGCAATAAAGAATTAAAATCCTTCCTTGTGCATACCAAAGATGAAAGAACAACAAGGTTGTGGAATGTATAAAGCAACTCCTATCACAGAAGTGACAGAAAGTTTCTATTTTTTTTTTTGTTTTTTGTTTTTTAATCTCAATGACAAACCACCAGTAACTAGGTTTTTGTATTATCATTGCCTAGAAGCATTGGGAACCCGGTTTTCACCTCTAAGACTTATTTAGCAGTTACCGCTCACTGGAAACCAGTTTTCAAAAGTTAGTTGGTCAACAATGCCTGAAGGTTTTCTTTGTTGGATCTTTTATTGCAATTTTTTTTTTTTTTTTTTGAACATTTTGAAAAGTACCTAAAAGGTACTGGGAGAGGCCACAAAAACCCTATCAAGCAGATGGAGTTCCTTTTGAAAATTTGAGACAAATTCTTCCCTTGAGAGAGGCCTCTTGTAGAACTTCAACCAGTGACTATTGACAACAAAAGCCATGCGATCGGAGTCCACCGTGCAAAGCTTGACAACCCCGTTATCGTAGACCACCTTGATTTCATAGGGCCTGAGCCACCGAGTGTGGAACTTTCCCTTAAAATCCTCGAAATGAGAATCATACAAGAGTGTTGGAGTTAAAATGACACTGAGAGGGGGGGGTGAATCAATGTCTTAACAGATTTGACCAATTTTTTTAAAACTTCAAAACATATCATAGATTTGTTCTCAATATTACTCTGATTAATGCATTCATGAGTTGAATGTAATCTTTCATAAACAGAATTGAGAAAAGTGATAACTCAACAGTGAACAAAAACAACAGCAGCATAGTAAAACAGAAAGAACACAAAAGAATAAAGAGGCACAATATTTTTTCAAGTGAAAAACCCTCCTAGGGTATAAAAACCACTCCCTAAATGCCTTCCTGGCTTAATCTTATAATCAATTGTTCATAATGCCTTATAGGCTAATTTTTGAGCACCCACTCAAGGAGCACCAACCCCTCATTTAGAGATATCTATCTCAAGGAGTACCAACCCCTCAAATTATGTTTTGAACAATAATAATGATTCAGAGGGTTTCTCTATTTTTAGTTAAGCACATATCTCTCGATTTTCTCATCTACAGAATACCTTAAAGATTCAATAACTGAATCCCTACAATACCTCATAGAGAAGAAACTCACAATCTCTGCATCTTATTATATAGATTTTTATTGCAAAGTTTTATCCATATATTTTATATAGCCAAGGAATGATAATCTCAAAATTACATCAACAGTAGAACAAAAAACTAAGTTTTTTGCTTCTATATATACATCTTGATTTACATGCCAGATAGGTAATTGTCTTCAAGAGTAACGACAGAACAACCAACCCAGCTAAGAGCCGTTCTCAACAAATCTAAAACAAGTGAGATCATTTCTCTGCATAAAACGCACAACTTCCCACCACAGAAAATCATAACATCTAGTGTATGAAAGACTCAGTCAGGGCATCATTTGTCATAGAGATGCAAAGAGCAGTTAAAGAGAGTATTGTGATAATAATTTAGTATGCACAGTATGAAATGCATAAATAAAAATACCAGACAGATCTGTAACTCCCATGGCTCCATTATCCATTGTCGAGCTTCCAGTCAAAAATGCACCAAATAAACCTTCCATAAACCTCTATAAGAACCGTTACAGTCAGCAACAACAGAAACGTAAACACTCATGATGGCGGCCAAGCTAGGGTTCGATACCCAGCCAAAAAGAATAAGCTCAAAAAAATTTCCCTAAACTTTTTTATTTCCATCAATGACACGTTATGTCGAAGGCAACTTTAACGTTGCCAGACATTCAATTCACTTTCGCTATGACACATCAAATTTAGAGAGAAGACATATCGAATACAACATGCTATGCCGATGGTCTTCCTTATTATATCATTCTTTCGCTGAGACAGGAGGAAACTTCTTACCGAGATGCCCTTTAGTTTCATTCACAATCGCTGTAACATACAACCTTTGGGGAGACCTCTTGGAGAAAAAGCTTTGACATACTGAAAAAAATTATTTACTGAGTCGCTGAGACAAGATAGAACCTATGCCGACAAAGTTCCTTTATGTTCCATCGGTGAGACCAAAGGTCACTCGCCAAGACCTCTCGCCAAAAACCCTATCTCTTGCCAAAGAGACTACCTTCATGTTTTCGGTCGGTGTAACAAGTCAAATTTTCCAAGACCATATAACGATGCCACAACTTTTTCTGATAGACTTCCCCATGCACTAGTCGGTGAGACCAAGTGAAATTGCCAAGACCTCAGCCCGATACCGCTCAGTTTGGCCAAAGTTCTCTCAAAGAGTAGTTCGGTGAGACTCCTCCCGAAAAGTAGATAAAACCTTTTGAGCACGAGTCGGTAAGACAAGAAATACTTGCTATGACATTACCCCGAGGACGATTTCCTTTGCCGATATGCTCATTCTGAAGTGGGTCGGGGAGACATAATAAAATCGCTAAGACCTCATCCCGACAGCCAAACTCATGCTGATATGCCTATCCAAACATGAGTCAGTAAGACATAACATGTTTGATGAAACATTATACCGAAGACCTCTGGCTCATGCTGATAAATATTTTTCTTCTATCGCCAAGACCACAAACAATGTCACGCCAAAAGCTACCAAAATGTTAAATTCAATTGACATAGTATCAGAAATGTCTTGCCGATAGGCAACTCAGACATTTCAAAGTGGATCGGGGAGACCCTACCATACTCATGCCGATATGTGTAAGCCCAAGTGAGAAACAACCAATACTTGTGATATGCAAAAAGAACCATCCTGACAAAGAAACCATCTTCCAAACTCTGTCAGTCAAAGAGATAGCATTCATAACATGAACCAAAATTCTCATCACCATGAAATTAAAGCATAACAAATAACTTTTTGTAATAGCCAAGAGACATCAAAGAAGTGCCATTATAAATCATAAGGATCAGAGATTTTGTCATCAAGGACAAACCATAAACACAACTGAGATCCAACAAAGAGTTCCCAATCACTTGGTTGAAATGATCATTGTCGAATGAAACGATCATGCCAAAGAGCACATTGGTTCTAGATAATCTTTGCATGGAAGAGCGCTTGTTGGCGAAGTTCATCTAATGAGTGGAGCTGTGCAATTTGTTCTTTCTGTGCATCATACAAATTCATACCCAACTGGATTGTAGTGTGAATATTTTTTACCTCAAATTTGATTGGAAGAATAGCCATCTTACCATAGAAAAGCTCGTAAGGTGTCAAACCAGTGGTGGTTTTCCATGTAGTATGATAGGCCCACACAGCTTTAGGAAGTTGTGCAGCCTAGTCTTTCTTATGGAGGGCAACTGTCTTGGTAAGAATATTCTCGATTTCTTGGTTGGTGACTTTGAACTAGCCATTATCCTGGGGATGGTAAGGTGAAGAATTGTGATGTCATCATATGTGAGTTGTGGACCTTGATCTATAACTATCTCATGTGAAACACCAAATCAGGTAAAATTATCAAAATAGAGGAATTCAACTACCTTAGTGTCCTAAGCATGCTTCAAAGCAACAAATTCAACCAACTTTTTTACATAATCTGTGCACATAAGGATGTATTCCTTATTTTGAGATGGCGGGTTGACATGCCCAATAAAATCAAGTCCCCATTTTTCAAAAGGCTCAATGGACAACTAAGGATGCATAGGCATTTCATCTGAGTGCATGGGGCGGCCCATACACTGAAATTTATCACAGTGTTGAACATAATGTTTACAATCCTTGTGGAGTGTAGGCCAATAGTAGCCTATAGTTAAGATCTTCTTAGCAGTCCTCTATGCGAAAAAATGTCCTCTGCAGGGTTTTGTGTGGCATGCATGAAGTATGTCAAAGACATCATCCTCAGACACACATCATCATATGATATTATCAAGACCATAACAGAAGAGAAATCTATTGATCCACGTATAATCACCATTGAGTTTGACCAGCTTCCAGCATTCCCTCAAAGAGAAATGAGGTGGGAACTTGCAAGTAACCAGGTAGTTTTCCATGTCAACGTACCATGAGCTCTTTGTTGATATAGCAAAGAGATGTTCATTTGGAAATGCATCATCAACTGGAACTCGTTCATCATCTTATTGTTGTAACCTAGACAAGAGTCTTGCAACCACATTCTCATGACCAAGCTTATCAAGTATAGTAATGTCAAATTCTTGAAGTAAAAGTAACCATCTAATAACTCTACCGGTCACAACAGGTTTATTCATTAGAAATTGAATTGTAGAATGATCAGTATGAACAAACACTTTATATTTGATAATTTAATGATGAAACTTATTAATTGCATAAAAAAAACTAAAAACTCATTTTTCAGTTATTGTATAATTTACCTCATCCCCTGTGAAATTCTTGTTGATGTAGTAAATGGAGTGGAAGAGATTATCTTCTTTCTATCCAAGGACAACTCCCATGGAACAATCTGAGGCATCAGTGTGAATATGAAAAGGTAGTTCCTAGTTCGAACCTCTGAGTACGGGTGTAGTGACAAGCTTGTTCTTAATGGTTTCAAAATCCTCTTGACACTCTAGTGTCCAAGAGAAAATGACGTATTTCACTAGCAAAGAAAACAAGGGGGAGGAAATCTTACTAACATTTTGGATAAACCTCCTATAGTACCCTACATGGCCTAGAAAACTACACACATCCTTTTGGCTAGTGGGTGTAGGCACCTCTTGAATAATCTGTATCTTTTTGGGATCGACTTGAATACCCTTAGAAGAAATATAATGACCAATTACTATCACTTCTGTCATAAGCATATGGCACTTTTCATGACTTAATGATAAATTAAGTGTTTATACAATGCCTATGTACCTTTTCTAGATTCACTTTCAGTTCTTCATAAGTATTACCATGGACAGTAAAATCATCCATATACACCTCAACATAATCATTTACAAGATCCGCAAAAATGCTCAAAACTACCCTTTGAAAAGTGGCAGGGGCATTACATAAACCAAACGACAAGTTATAGGAAAATGTGCCCCAAGGAAAAGTGAAAGTAGTCATGTCCTGGTCTTTAGGTGCTATACAAATCTAGTTGTAGTCGTTGAACGCATCCAGAAAAGAGAACTTTTTACCTACAAGAATGTCCAACGTTTGATCAATAAATGGAAATGGAAAATGATCCTTCTTAGTGGCCTTATTTAGTGCTCTATAATCAACACAAATTCTCCACTTACCATTATTTTTCTTGGGAACCACAACTAGAGGAAAGACCTATTGACTATCTAAAATTGGATATATAAACCCAACATTTAACCATTTTTGTAACTCCTCTTTAACTATCTCACGCAAGACGAGGTTGATCCATCATTGTGGCTACTTAATAGGACAACTACCTTCTTCAATGTAAATATGGTGAGTGCAGGTGTTAGGATGAATGCCACACATATCTTGGTATTCCCAAGAAAATGCATCTTTATTAGCTTTAAGCATGGCAATGAGATCTTGGATTTTTTTAGTGGTTAATTGTGGATTAATATTAAGTGTGCAATTAGGAAATTTTTCCATAGCTTCTGATTGTGCAGGTGAATTAATGGCTAGTACTTGGGAGGTGGATGGCATATCGCTAGAATTTCTAGAAGATAAAAATGAATTGTACAAACAATTATGAGGTAGCAACTGATGCAATGTGACAAAGTGTTGAACAGATCATTAGCTACCTACTAATGGAAAGTTTCCTAAAGGACATTGAGTATTTATACCTAAATGGAGAGCCATGCTTTCAAATATTTCATTAAATGTATACCTATTTTGAAGAAAATTAACATGAATATTATTGATAAGTAGGAGGTATTTTTGATAGCTTGTCAAATTATGATATTGTTATCAAGATTCAACTGTGTAATTTTCAATTCAAACTCATTGACCCATGTTTCATGAGTAGTGGTTCACAAGAACCCATCTCTCATGATAATGAATGGTCCACTTAGTACTTATTGCATCTAGGTGATGCTCACAGAGGTGAAGCACTGAGCCATCTTGGGAGGTCACCCATCCAAGTACTGCTCTAGGTCAAGCGTGCTTAATCATGGATTTTTCCCCAAGGTTAAGGCAACTTAGCTTGCAACCCCATTTGCAAAACCTTCAGCTAGTGTTGTGCCTTATGAACCATTCATTATAGAGCAATGAAACATGGGTCAATGAGTTTCACTCAAAAATTACACGGTTGAATCTTGATAGCAATATTATAAGAATATTATCCTTGGTAGGTTCTTCCATGTCTAAGGCTTGATCGATTGTCAAGATGCACAATGACTCATCCAAGTCACTATCAACCCACACTGGATCCTTTATCTCCAATAGGGGTTGCATTGGCAGGTATAAAGTCAACTATTTCTTGTTCTCACCATTAGAAATGACCATGTTTCCCAACTGACAATTGATGAATGCATCCATAGCTGCTAGCCAAGGTCATCCCAAAATCAAGGGGTATCCCCCCAACTTAATTTGTGGCTGCAAAACCATAAAGTCGGTTGGGTATTCCCACAAATCAATAGAAAGGATTACATCTTCAATCATATCCTCTGGTTTGACCAAAGATTAGTCTTCCATTTGGAGAACTATGGGAGTTGGCCTAAGTCCCTCTAGTGATAATATTTCCTTTGTTTCATTTGTCATAACATTAATTGTAGCACCCAAATCAACAAGGGTATTAGGAATGCTTACTTTACCAATAGATACCTTGATGACAAGACTCCTTGGATCCAAGTACTTAGGAATGGTTATGTTCCTAAGCATAAGTTTTGCCTACTATCTAATAACTTGGGCAGTCTTCGGGTCTTGCTTCTTCTTTTGCTTCCAAGTACATAGATCCCAAACTATTTTTGTATAGATGGAAATTTCCTTGATAGCCTGCAATAAAAGAATCTTGATGTTAACATTGTGTAACTCATTAAAAAAATCAAATTCAAGTTGAGGGACTACCCTTTTTATTGGTTCAAATTGAAATCGGTGGGGAAAGGGGGGTTCTTTGATTGGATCTACTTCAATTTCTTCATTGATCTCTATGATGGTGGACCCTTTCCTGATCTTAATTGAACTCCGTCCAATTATACTATATTTATAGGATAAGTGGAGTAACCTGTTGCCTCGTCATTAAACACGAGTTGTGTTGCCTTATTGTTGGGATTTGGGTTCGGTTGGGTTGGCATTGGTGTAGGCTTCGGTGGTTGTGTTGGATTGGCTGGTTGAGTAGATGATGATGGTATGGCCAGAAGAAATTGTTGTGACTGTTGGAATGGGTTGATCATGGGAGGAGGTGGAAATGGTGGTTGTGATGGTTGCTGGTATGGTGAAGGCTGTGGCAGTTGTGGTCTCCATTCTTGTTGCCACGATTGTGAAGCGTACTAATATTATGGAATCCATTGAGGGTATGGTGAGGATTGTTTCCAACCCCCATGCCATCTGAGTTTATTCAAAAAATAATTGGGTTGGCTAGGTCTCGGAGCAAGATAATCATTCATCATGCCATGGTGCATTACTTGAGGTGGAAATGGTCGCCTAGGAGCCATGTAGTAGACAGGTTCCTCAGAATATTCCATATCTGGCACACCTACAGGAAGAGGCCTTAAAGTATAAATTCTAATGACTTCTTCTAAGGATGAAATGTTTATCCTATTGTAAGGGCAATCCTCACTACTATTTCTCTCACGACAAGTTGAGAAAAACATAGCCATGGCCTTTTCGGCTTCCTCTTGCTTCCTATGGGTATATAGAGTGTCTATCTATTTACCCATATGATTTAACAAATCAATTTTAAGATCCTCAAGTAAATTTCCTATTTCAAACTTTGTTATACATGTTGCATTACCTGGAGCATAAGGCTTACTTGGATAGTTCCTTCCTGAACCCTAAGACTTTGAATAATTCTGCAAATGTCACAAATATTGTCAAAGTCCATTTTAGAAATGTTCCCTTTACCTATTAAATTTAATGCTTCCATAGTATCATCTCTTATTCCTCTAAGAAACAACATTTTAACAAAATCATGAGTTAGCCCTCGTTGTCGTGATGATTGAAAATTGAACATGAAGTGTTTGAGGTAATCTTCCACGGACTCGTCTTCTTTCTATGTCATGTGGAATATTTCATCCCACACCTATTTTGTTTTACAGTACTCTTGGTACTTGGTCAAAAATAATTCCTTCATGACTTCCCATGTTCTGATATTTTTGAGGTTCATGAACCAATGTAGGGCTACATCCTTTAATGTGGTTGGGAACAATTTGAGCTTTTGTGTGTCACTCTGATAATCATAGTTGTGACACAATACATGAAACTCAAACAAGAACATGTTAGGATCCTCAATAGAAAGACCACAAAAAACAGGTAAAGAAGAATGAGGAATGTTCTTCTTTGGGGCATCTTCTTTAGGATGTGTAATTGGAAACTTAAAGGTGACCGGATTATTGTTGGCCAATGCTCTATTATGATTATCATTGTTGTTGTTGTTGATGTTATTATTTTTGATGTTGTTGTTGTTGTTGATGTTTTTTTGATATTTTCCATCACTTGAGATTCCCAAGGAGTAAAATAGGTTTCAAATGGATTTTGAGCTTCTAAAAATGGACCAACTTTAGACCTATAAGATTCTTGGAAGAATTTTTCAACCTTTTTGTGCAATATTTTGGAAGACCCTGGACAGGTACCTGCAGGTGTCTCAACAATAGTAGACTCTATAACACACTTCTCAATATTGGGTTCAGGTGACTCTAATGATTTCAATTTAGTTTTCAATTTTTCTCGTGTTGAACTACTTCGTTCAATGGATGGCTTTGACCTATTTTGCAATTCTTCAGTTTGTGTTCCCTCAACAGATGTTTTTTATTTATTTTTAAGTTTTTCGGGTTGTGAACTACTTCCCTTTTCCTTTCTAATAAAACTCCCTCTACTATCCCTACTATGATTCATGCACCTAAATTACTTACAACAGCACAAATCAAGAGTACTAACCTTAACAAGGTCGATGATTGTATAGGCTTTCCTCTTCACGTACTGGTCCTAACTCAATGTGATATGATTTCAAGCCTTTAATATATTTCCCTAGCAACAACACCAAAATGATTAGATTAAGCTATGGTTGACATTCTGGGTAAAACTATCTGTGTAATTCTATCTTAAATTGATGAATGGATTGAGATCAATCTTCGAGAATTTTGCAATTTCCTCAGTTTACTTCTCAATGTCAATCCGATAGCATAGGATTGTGAAAGATATTGGAGCTATTTTCCTAAGGGCTGAACCTAGAAATCCAAGTGAGGATGGATGCAACTACATACAAATTGCATTTTTTCATAAATCTAGTTATTAGACCTCTTATCACCTATGTGATAGGAACTTGAGCTGAACAGTTCACAATAAAATCAGATTAAAACTAACTAATAAAAAAGAAATAACAATTCTTACTAACACTAGACTACTAGAAGTAGATGAATGATGGAATGTAAAGTGATAAATAAATTTCACATGACATATTAATAAGCACTCCATTTAACACTTGTCTAAAATAATCTGCCAAATCAAGTTTATACAGAACAGTAAACACATTGATTAAATCTGGTTGCAAAGTAATCTGCTAAATCAAATGTACCTGTAGCACGATATCAGAACAAATACATCAATCACCAATACATCAAATAATAATTAACAAAACATTAAATGGTTTTAAGCTAGCACAATGATTAAAGATCAAAACAAATTTAAAACTAAGAAAGTCTCATTACCACACAATGCACTGATGCTACAGCTATTCATTGGGCGATTGAGGAAGTGGGCCTTGCCTTCTCCGATTTCCAATGAAGAAACAAAAGCTTACTCTACTCTACTCAATTCTTATGCAAAACAAGATTTCAAACTCCAATCTCCTTTTAATCAAAACAACAACTTACATATATATATTACCGATTACTAACTCAAGTCTTAGCATACATATATATAGATATCATATGTCACTAAGTTTATAAAAGACTAACCAAAAAGGTATACGGCTGTTTGGGTTGTTATGGCCTACGACCAACAACCTTTAAAAGCTTCTTAAAAATAGATTTACAGATTTAACATCATTCCAAAAATAAAACAACTTAGAACAAACTTAATCAAAAGTGACACATGAATCATGAGATGGTTCTTGTCCTCATTCCACCGATGCTCCTATTGCTCCCATGCATCATCCACCTAATCATCCAGTAATTTTTAGTTACAAGGATAATTATTAGATAATTAAAGGTTTTGATATATCCACAAGTTTCTATCCTCTTTGCATTTTATTAAATATCCCTACTTCATTAACAAATAGTGTCAAGAACTACAAGGGATTCTATAGGAACAAAGGGGTAAAAAAGGTAAACAAAGGGGTAAAAATAAAGACACATTTATCCCTCATCACCACCTTTGAAATTTATTTTGGTATAGCTTTGTATTTCTTTCCTTTCTCACCTTCTTTTGATCATCATGGACCTTTTTCTTGTGCATTTGTTCTTTTATGAACATGCCTCTAGGTGTTCCTTGATCGACATTTGTATTCTTGTTCCTCAAGTTATAGTCGCCTTTGATTCTTGCCACAACATCTAAAGTAATGAACCTTTTTTCTTCTTCATTGGGTGTCCTTAACTTGAACTATGGTGTGGTGTTAGATGCATAAGCAGTGTCTTCCTCATCATCCTCATGATTAGAGAAAACTTCTTGCCGACCCATGTTGACATTGTATCTCTGGTTACTGGCATCATACTCAAAGCCTTCTTTAGAGGATTAATATTCATCATCAATTTGATGAGGTCCCCACCCTAGCATATTTATGGTATGATCATCTTTGTCCTGTTCATGAGAGCATTCATTTT